>BQNB010123622.1:0-20066 GCA_026074375.1 Tanacetum coccineum
TTTCACAGCTTATTTGATAAGCTGTTTTCCCCAACTTATTTTTTTTAGATTCTACATTGTTCAAGCTACTTATGCTATTTTTTTCAGATTTTTATTAAATAGTTTAGTATTTTTAAACATTTAATTTCATTAAAATCGTTTTTAATTCATAAAAAATTATAAAAAAGTTTAAAAAATATAATTCTTTTTTAGAAAATTTTCTTTAAACATTTAGGACTTAGGAAAATTAGATTTTCTTTCGCAGGGTTAAAAATGCAAAATTTGGTTTTTTAAAGAACGGGATTGAATCTCGTTCATGTTTTTAGTGTTTTCAAGCTCAAATCTTCTTCCCTCGTTTTTGGTCTAGTTTTCTTTGTTCTAGCTTTTTAGTCAATTAAGACTTATTAAAACCAAAAAGATCAATTTAGGACTTAATTTTGTTAATTTATGGTTTTTAGGTCCCGTTTAGGATTCCCGTTTTGCGTTTTTAGTTAAAATTTGTCTCGCCTTAAGCGTTTTTAAGTTTTTGTCTTAGTTTTCTCATAGTTTTAGGTAACCAATATCAATCTTGTTCCATTCAAGCATCGATTCTCAAAACGACTTTCGACTTTCAATTGCATTCCTCGTTGGGGAAATGACCCAGGAATCATACTCCCGAATTACTATAATTGTGATTTTTTGATTCTTATCCCCTTATATTTATAAATATATATAAGTATTTTATATTTATATATTATATATTTTAAAGGTGTGAGTCAAACTTGATCAGGATATCATTGCGGAGTTTTACGATCCTTCCCGGTGGAAAGAATTAAGCAAGGAATCGGGTAGTAAGATCTTCCCATGTGGTGATGGATCCTGCTGGAAGACGTTCAAGCCAATTGCTAGTTTGATCGCGAAGGGAGAATTGAAATAAACGCAGGCGCGTTCTTTCGCTATTTTCACCGTCAAGGTCAAGTGAGTCCACAAATTTAAGGAAATCCTTGATGTGTTGGTTTGGATCCTCGGACCGAAGTCCATGGAATGAGCATCCGTTTTCACTAACCGGATGGTGTCGGATCGAAGAGGTACCACGTTGTTCCCTATGAGGAGCTCGATGGTATTCCTGTAGCCCTCGTGGCTTGGTTTGGAGTAGTCTCCAAGAGTGCAGATAGGATTCTCGTCTCCCATGGTGGTCGGCGAGAATGGGTTACGAAACAGACAACACAAAGAAAAGATAGACTACAAGAAAGCTAATATGCGGAAATTAAATCTTACTTGAAAGGATTCAAGCAAGTAGAACTAAGTTAAACTATGATCAATACCTAACTATTCCCCACGCAGCGGCGCCAAAAACTTGATGCGGTCATCGTAAGACTACTACATGAAGTTTTACAACTCCATAGGCAGAGTACTTAATCGTTGTAGTAGTAGTATAGGCAAGACTCGAGAGTTGTTATCGTTCTCTAGGGGAATAGGTTGGGAAGGCTTAATCACGGTCTAACAGAATTCTAAGGGTTGAGGGAAGATTCTTTTTGTATTTTTATGTTTTATGAAAGCAGGTAAAATCATATATTGGAGAGGTTGGTTGGTTTTAGCTATTAAACTAAACAGTAATCTAAACTAATGGTGATAACAATATAATAAAAGACTGTGTCTATTTAATCAAGTATTACTCCCTAGATTGCTTCTCCTAGTGTTGTTGCTTTGTCACACTTGTGATGATCTATGTAATTATTTCCTAAGACATGAACGAATTACACGAACCAGCCGTCTATTTAATATTCCGTTAAGGCAACGCACAAGTAAGATAGTATGAAGACTATTACAAGACCCTTAAGAGTGTATTAAATGCATTTGAAATATATTAAGAGTGGATCAACCATATAAGGGGCAAGGTAGTATAAAGACTGATACCCGATGGTATCCTTTCTACACAATCATGTTTTCCTAGACATATCAACAACGATACAGACAAAAGCTGGTTTTCTAAGACCTAACATGCATATTCATCACAAGAAGCAACACCACTAAGATCTACATTCTAGGTTTCATATAATCATCAATAAACACAATAGAGGGTTTAGCCAAGCATGTTAAAGATAAAGCAAGAACAATAATGAATCAAACAACAAATAGACATATTGAATGATTAAGATAATCTTACTTGATTAAAACATGAATTGAAGAGAGTACAATAGGGTTTTGAGGCCCTAAAATTGTCCCTGACAGCTGCTAAATGAACTAGGGTTTGTCCCTTTCTTTTACTCTAAAGTTACACACTTAAAACTCTAAAATCGGATTTGTATATATAGGAAAATCGCTATGACGGCGTCGCGTTTTAATCATAACGCCATCGTGAGAAGTATATTCTTGATAATGGGCTCGATCGTGCGGGCTGACGCCGTCGTGATATCTTGTGACACCGTCGTGGTAAGGTTTGTGACGGCATCACGAGTAATCTGTGACGCCATCTCTCTAAGGAGAAATTCTTGAGCAATGTTGCTGTAGGTCCGTAATCTTTTCTGTTTCTTCTCCAAATGAGCCCAAGTCACGTGTATTTCCTCCAAATGCCTTCCAAATGCTAAATACCCGAAAAAGAACGATTAAGTACCTATTTTGGGCATAAATGTACGATTTAGGGGTTTAAACGACCCCGAAAAAGTGTATAAAATGACACCTCATCAAAGAGCCTTGTCCCCAAGGCTCAAGTCGCGACACTTGATGAAGGTGCGGTTTTAGTGAAGAGATGTGGATACTTCTTTTAAAATTGGTCTTCACGTTCCCATGTGAACTCAGGTCCCCTCCTAGAGTTCCACCGAACCTTGATAATTGGGATACGACTTTGTCTCAACCGTTTGACTTCTTGATCCATGATTTCTACGAGTTCCTCCAAAATGGATCTTATCATCAATATGAAGTTCATCCAACGAAACGGCTAATGGTTCGTCGGAATAACATTTCTTCAACTTGGATACATGAAATGTACTGTGAACCCTGGTCAACTTTTGAGGAAGCTCAAGCTTGTATGCAACATCTCTAATCTTAGCCAACACCTTGAAAGGTCCAACATACCTAGGGTTTAATTTCACCTATTTTCCAAAATGTACGACCCCTTTCCAAGGTGAAACCTTAAGCATAACCCTATCTCCAACTTGAAATTCCATCGGCTTATGCTTTAAATCGGCGTAACTCTTTTGTCGGTCACGAGCGACTTGAATCCTTTTCTTGATTTGGATGACCTTCTCGGTTGTCTCTTGAACTATTTCTGGACCGGTAAGTTGAACTTCTCCAACCTCGGCCCAACAAACAGGTGAATGACACTTTCGACCGTAAAGTGCCTCAAATGGTGCAGCCTTGATGCTAGCGTGATAACTATTGTTATATGAAAACTCAACTAATGGCAAATGTTTAACCCAACCATTTCCAAAGTCGATCACGCAAGCACGTAGCATATCCTTGAGAGTTTGGATAGTCCTCTGGCTTTGTTCGTCAGTCTCTGGATGGTATGCGGTACTCATATCCAAGCTAGTACCCAAATCCTTTTGAAGTGATCTCTAAAAATTTGATATGAATCTACCGTTACGATCACAAATAATTGAGACGGGTATTCCATGCCTCGTGACTACCTCTTTTAGATACATTCTCGCTAATTTCTCCATGGGATCAGTTTCCCTTATTGGTAAAAAGATTGCAGACTTAGTAAGTCGGTCAACAATCACCCAAATGGTGTCATAACCTTGTGACGACTTAGAAAGCTTCGTGAGAAAATCTATAGTGATATTATACCACTTCCATTGAGGTATCTCAGGTTGAACCAACAAACTAGATGGCATTTGGTGTTCAGCCTTGACCTTAGCACATGTCAAACATTTACGAACATAGGTGGCGATGTCGTCCTTCATATTGGGCCACCAATATAGCTTCTTCATGTCCTGATACATCTTAGTCGCTAACCCGGATGAAGAGTATTTGATTTGTGGGACCGTGCATAATCACATCCTTAATCACCATATTATGGCAACCAATCTCAGAGCTATTTAAGAGCATAAAGTTCTGGTCGCATGGGGTTCTAACTTTTTCCTTCGGTATAGTCCTTCCTGATTCATCACCTCGCTACACTTTATTGTTGATGTTCTCTGGTTTCTGTGCTTCTATTTGAGCTTCCAAATTTTGTTTGGGGAGATTCAAACCAATAGTCATGACTAAGGCTTGAACCCGTAATAGCTTAATCTGTTCTTTATGGCTTAAGGCATCGGCCATTACGTTTGCTTTCCTCGGGTGATAACGAATTTCACAATCGTAATCACTGAGAAACTCTAACCAACGATGTTGCCTCATGTTAAACTGTTTTTGGTCAAGTATGTGTTGTAAACTCTTGTGATCTATGAACACTGTGCACTTGGTTCCGTACAAATAGTGCCTCTAAATCTTTAGAGCAAACACTACTGCACCAAGTTCCAAATCATGAGTAGTATAATTTTTCTCATGTATCTTCAATTGTCATAATGCATAAGAAATCACCTTCTCGTTTTGCATCAAAACAACACCTAATCCTTTATGCGACGCATCATAATAAACAATGAAGTTCTCAGCTCCTTGAGGTAGAGCTAAGATAGGTGCGTTACACAACTTATTCTTCAATGTCTGAAAAGCTGCTTCTTGCTTGTCACCCCATTCAAAGGAGACTTTCTTCTGAGTAAGCTTGGTCATCGGCTTAGCAATCTTCGAAAATCCTTCAATGAATCTCTGATAATAACCGGCAAGACCTAAAAATTGACAAATCTCCGTTGGAGTCTTAGGAGATGCCCAATCTTTTATGGATTCGATCTTGGCGGGATCTACATGAATGCCTTAACTATCAATCATGTGGCCGAGAAATTGTACCTTAGGAATCTAAAATTCACATTTAGAGAATTTAGCATACAACTCCTCTTTCTTTAGTAACTCTAAGATGATCTTAAGATGCTCTTCATGTTCTTCCTTATTCTTCGAGTAGATGAGGATATCGTCAATAAAGACAATCATAAAATTATCCAAATATGGCTTGCACACACGATTCATGAGATCCATAAATACCGCCGGTGCGTTCGTCAAACCAAATGGCATAACTTGAAATTCATAATGACCATATCGAGTACTAAAAGTGGTCTTCGAAATGTCTTCTTCATGAACTCGCAGTTGATGATAACCCGGCCTCAAGTCGATCTTCGAGTGGACACTCGATCCTTGAAGTTGATCAAATAAATCGTCAATCCTCGAAAGTGGGTAACAATTCTTCACAGTTAGCTTGTTCAATTCCCAATAGTTGATGCACATTTGAAATGATCCATTCTTCTTCTTGACAAACAAGACCGGAGCTCCACAAGGTGAGGAACTGGGTCTTATGAAGCCTTTTGTCGGATAGTTCTTGCAGTTGCTCTGACAACTCTTTTATTTCGGAAGGAGCTAATCGATAAGGTGCTCGTGCTACACGTGCAGCACCAGGTATAAAATCGATCTGGAATTCCACCCGTCGAGTCGGTGAAAGACCCGGAAAGTCTTCAGGAAATACTTTAGGAAAATCTCGAACGATTGACACATCCTCAAGTCGCTTCTCCTCCGACTTGTCTTCAGTCTCCTTTGTAGTAACATGTGCCAAAAAGACTTGACATCCTTTTAGCATGTACTTCTGCATTTTAGTGCATGAGATGATGTTCAAACGAATCTCGTTTCCCCGGCCGCTTTCGTCACCATAAACAATCAACGTTTCATTTCCCCCAGGGAATACGAATGATTTTCTTGGCACAAACAATGACAGCATGGTACTTTGCAAACCAATCCATACCAATTATGGCGTCAAAACTATCAAGTTCTACGGGCATTAAGTCAATATTAAATGGATGATTTAAGAAGTTTACTGTACAACCCCGAATGATAGTGTTTATCCTAATTATCTTCCCGTCGGCTAGTTCAACATCATAATAATGGTCTAATGTAGTTGGTGTGATATCAATTAGGGAGCTAAATACAGTAGATAAAAAACTCCTATTGGCATCAGTATCAAATAAGATAGATGCATAGCGGTTGGTTAGAAGGAACGTACCCGTGATGACATTTGAGTCTGGTTTTGTCCCCGCATTGCCCACCACATACACCTTTGCTAGAGCATTGCCATTCCCACCTTGATTACCATGGTTTTTGTTCTTTAACTTTGGGTATTCCCCTTAAAATGTCCCTGAGCACCACATTCATAACAACTGGTACCCTGCTGATTAGTCCCAATGGCTCTCTGATTGTTACCAGCATTAGCATTTCCAGAACTCCTGTAATCTTGGGCCAGGTGGCCAACCTTGTTGCACTTGTGGCACTTTGGTGCACACGGACCATTATGGTGGTAGTTGCACTTGGAACATTTTGGCAGAGATCCACCATACTCCCTTTTTCACTAGGCCCAGCAGTGTAAGCCCTTCCAGTGTCCTGCCTCTTGTTTTGTTGTTGCTGGTTCTGGTTGTTTCTGAAGTTTTCATCTTGCTTTCAATCTGACGTTCAGCCAAAGTACAGATCTTCTTATCCATCAGTTCGGTTGCAAACTCAATTGCATCCTACATTGTCTTTGGCTTAGATGCCAATACACTTCCATGAATCATGTCGGGAAGACCACCAACATACCTTTAAACCTTATCAGACTTCTCGGGAAACATTCTCCTACACATCAATGCTAGTTCCTAAAAGCGTTGGGTATAACTCGCCAAGTCAGTACCCTTCACCTTCAGATTCCAAATCTCTATCTCCAATTTCTTAATCTCATTCCGAGGACAGTACTTAGCAGTCATCATTTTCATAAGTGTTTGCCAAGGCATACCGTAAGCGGCATCATGACCAACTGTCTTAACATGGGTGTTCCACCATGTTAAGGTAATTCCATGAAGAGTGCAAGCAGCAAACTTGACTTTGTTCTCGACCGCACAGTTACTGATATGGAAAACAGAATCCATTCTTTCAAAGCACTGAGTGCAGCCACAGTCATTGGGGTGGTGGTGGCAGTGGCAGTGGCAGTGATAGGGTTGCATCTGATTCTGGTTCCTCTTCTTGGAGGCATTTTCTTCGTATCACAAGAAAATATAATACACATTAGATTTCATACAATCATAAATGCGATATGACATATGAAAAATGAGATCACATCACACAGTAAAATATACAATCAAAGTGAGATCGACATGACATATACACAATAAATAAAATGAGATCACAACATAAGAGAGGTATATAGTAAAATTTGAGATCACATTGACATGACATAATACATCCATTCCATATATAACCTGAAAAACATACATGATCGTTCGATACATAAATGGAAATACAAGTCCTACAGCCATGCTAGCTGGGGATAACCCATAATACTTAACATGCCATACAAGATAGCTAAAGATGAAATAAAGAAAATCCCTACAGCCTATTAGCTGGGAGTAACCCATAAAAACTTAATAGGCTATACGAGGTAGCTATGACATGACAAGAAGATAAGACTAAGCATTACTACCAGTGTCCTCTAGAGTATCAACTCGTGCTCCAGCCTCTAGTGCCTGGATACGTATGAAGTGTCTAGTAGCGCGATCATCTGTGTTCTGACGCTACCACTCGTGGCGATGCGCTTGAGTCTCTAAAACTGCAATCCGTACCTCCAAAGCCCTATTGTGGGCCTCAGATCTAGCCAAAGCCTGACGGGCCTCAACTCTCCCCTACTTATGAGTAGTACATAAGGAGGAAAGGTACCTCCTCAATGTATCCACCTCACCACGTAGAACGGAATGATCCCTCTGTGCATCCTGCTATCGTGTATAGGACTCACCGCTCTCTCGTCTACGAACCTGAGCCTGATAACTAACCCTCAAGTTGACCATCTCTATGGCCGTCATAGTCCTCCTCTTTGAAGCTCGTACACTAGCATCCACAAAGCTGTAGTCGACCCACGGGCCATAGTAGATCCCGACTGTCTAGTAGTAGCAGCAGAACTCTCCCTAACCTCGAATCTAGGTATGGGAGCAGTAATTAGGAGCCTCTTCTGAGGCAGTATGTTAGCCTCGGGAATGTCAGCTCTGCGGCTAGTGGACGGTGCAGGTAATGGTAGTGGTGATGCAACTCTCAATCGAATCCCAGCTGCTCTGTAGCCCAAAGGTGCCTCAGTGTAAGTAGGGCTAGTAATAGGTGGTGATGATACAGGTAGTGGTGGTGAGGGATTTAGGGGGATGGTGATGATAATAGAGATGGTGGTGGTGTAGGTATGGCAAGAAGTCTATCAACCTCTGCCTCAGACAGAAATGGTATGGGTGCCTAAGCTCGGATAGACATCCTAGCAGTGGTACAGTATGCAGGAGGTGGTGGTGGTATCGCTGCAGACTCATCAGTCTCGAATGACTCTATCTCCTCAGCGGAGGAGACAGGATCACCAGCTGGAGAAGCAACAATAGTAGAGTTGGCAAGAGCTAGGTGCTCTTCCTTCTCCTCATCCTCCTCCTCCTCGTCATCATCATCATCATCGGATGACTCATCATCATCGTCTCCTCCGTTGAAAGGATAATCGGCAGGATCCTCCTCATCCTCCTCCAGATCGGAGTCAGCAATGTAGCCCGGTAATAAGGCTACAGGTGAAGCATCACCAAGTAGAGGCTGATCCTCCATAGGGATCTCATCATCAAATAGAGCAAGGTACTCTTGGTATACTGGCTCCGAAACATACACTGGTACATGATCCTCCAACTCTATAGGGTCAGGTGCATAGGCAGGTGATGGTGGAGCTACCTGCCCTTGTTGGGCAACCTCCTTATAAGGGTCCATCTCCGAAACCTCGTCGGCATCCATAAGTGGAATGCCCCATGCTAATGGGTTAGAGTCCGAAGAAATCGAAGTGTATGACACAGTAGAATGCTCTGAATCCGACATGACTAAATCTGTAACAATCCGAAAGAATATATATATATATATATATATATATGGTGAGGTTCTTTTCAGAACCAAACAAATGTACAGAACTGCGAGAACCATCATCAACCAATCAAGTTTTTTTGCTTAATTATTTTTATTTTTTAATTCAAAAGGTTATTATTGGAAACTTATATTTTTACTTTCTTATTGATTTTTTTTAGTAAAAAACGTTTTTTAACTCCTAAATTTAAGGAATCAAATTTTTTTCTTTAAAATACTTTTTTTTCAACATGCATGATTTTAAAAAGTGATGCATGTGTGTTTTTTTATGGAGTATACGTAAATTTTACATATAATTTTTAATGTCATTGCTTCAAATTAAACAGCCAATATCCTGTTTCACTCACGCATATATTATATATATATATATAAATATTAGTATATTAATATATATATCGTAAATAAATGCGAGAAATATATATATATATAATAATATAAAACCCTTTTAATAGACTAGCGCGCGCGAGTGACGCGAATCTAACTATATGCACATTTGCATTTCTCAATTCTTAAGAAACAAGCAAAAATTTTAGAGCATAAAAGTAAACAATAATAAAGAAAAGTATTTACTTCTAAGTTACATATCATTCTAGTTACAAATATAAACCAAAAGAATGTAAACATTTCGATAATGCACTTATGCATATCAACTACAACGATGGCTACATTTTCATGTGTACACATGATTTTAACAGCCAAAGAAACCACGTAATCTTCTGCACTTCTACACTTCATGCCACCATCCAAAATAAGCCCAATGAGTGCCATTGGGCTTTATGTTTCTAGTGTGCACATGTATTTTTCAAATGGGCACATGTATTTAGCGTCAACATGTGTTTTGGTCTAGTCCGCCATTGTTGTTTTTCACCAAACAAGTTTTTTAGGGTGCCTTTCCTTCCTGTAATACAAAAAAAAAATTATAATCTATTAATCAAGAATTACAAACTGTATCATAAAATGACACAAAATACAACTCATAAAATAATTACGAAAAGTGCTCATACAATACATTAAACCAAAAACAAATAGGAAACAACTTTTTAAGCATAACAAATAGTATAACATATATGACGCCATTTTCATTGATTTTATATCAATCATAAAACAATAGACACCTTTCCATACTGATTATATATTAACCTTGAAACACGTATGCACATGTATTCACTGTCTTGTTCCGTGCGCATGTGTATCTCGATTATCTTGGAAATCGAGTCATACCCACATGAAACGATATAATAAATAAATGAAAATTGAACTTGAACAAACCAAACAAAGATCAATTAAAACACAAATAATACTAAACTCTTATAACGTCAATCATGTAAAAAAATACACTAACAAAGAAACCAACTTTTGATTAATATTTGGTCATATATATGGTGGGCTATAATTAATGAATTCACACATTGGTACTAATAAAAATATATATCTACTCGATTTGTTTTTTGTGCATATGGTATTAGTTACTTGTGTGATCAGTGATTACGCTCCTTGATTAAGCACAAGTGTATTGGAAGAGTTTATCTTCTTCAAGAAAGGCGTTGCAATAACCTGCTTCATTTTATTAACAAATTAATGAAATGAAAGGGGAATAATGTAAAAAAAGCAAGCCTATGAATTGATTCGATGCGCAGTGGTTGTCAATCTATTAGAATAAATTCCGAAAAAAAAGCAATGTACATCACAAATTAATTTTAATATTCAAAATATGATTTAAAAAGAAAAAAAAAACACAAAACATAAAAAATAATTACAACTAATTGATTTTCCTTCCCTATGTTGTTATCATTTTCATTTTCGAGTACAATATAGCCACTCTTTGATATACGGTTTTTTATATAAAACCCAAACTTTAATTTTATCAAGCCAAAAACGTCAAAGCCTAACATGGTCCTACAAATCCTAGAATACAAACATGCCAAAAGCAATAAAAAAATATAGATCTAGAAGGACACATCCAAACCAAAAGTGTCTTGACGAAAATAATTGTAACCTGTTACTCCTTATTTAATTCATCATTTGAGGTAACAATATACGAGTATCTTATCTTTTAATTGATTTTTCATAGGAAAACATAAAAAAAAGGTAGGAAGCACCGAAGAACTCGTGAGACGGCTTACGTTTTAAGATAAGAGATGACCAAAATACATCGAACCTGATAAGAATAGAAAGCAGTTCGCTTTTAATACATAACAAGAATTCGAACCTTAAATTGGTGAGAGGTGAATGATGGGTTTTTTTTTCTTATTTACGAAGAAAACAATAACAAGACGAACCTGACAACGATCGTTCTTGTTTATTTCCGGCTACTATCAAAATCAAAATGAAGGAAACAATTTTGTTCTTTTTATGGCGGCTCATGGAATGAGATAGAGAGAGAGCGGTTGTTATTAGGTTTCAAAATGATTTACACAGGATTATCAATCCAATTTAATATGGACGGTTTTTAATATTTTGATGTAAAATTCCCTAGATGCCCTTTTTAATATTAATATAAGATATCCCGATTTCAAATTATTTACAGATATGCCATTAATCACTATCACCATTGATTAATAATTGAATGGTTCAGATTGGTTCTCGCTGTTCTGTACATTCATTTGGTTCTGAAAAAAACCTCACACTATATATATATATATATATATATATATATGTGTGTGTATATATATATATATATATATATATATATATATATGTATATATATATATATGACCACCGTATGTAATATACGTAATATAATGTGAACACGTATATTAATCATGTAAGCATCTAGTCTAACCAACTAATGCAAACAAATAGTGTATGTATGTCCCGTGAAATTTTTTTGTATGATGCAATGCTTGAAACCAGTTATAGTCCAAGTAAAAATATTTGACCGGGTTCTCTATAACCTTGGCTCTAAATACCAATCTGTAACACCCCCAAATAGGGTCGCAGCGGAGTAATGTGTCCGGGAGCTTTACATCATAGATCAACAGCACAAGATATGAGAACGACCTCAAAATGAGTCATTTGAAAACAGATACATTGGAATAGCGGAAATTGTTTGTTACAAAAGCATAATGGCTTAACATGTTCACTTGTAAATATAAAGATTTTAAAACATAACAACATCCCCAAAATGCAATGCTTCTAAATCTTTATGCAATGATATCCAAAATAAAGACCACCAATGTAACCTTGACTTGCACCTTATTGACCTGAGAAAAACATGCTTTACAACATCAACATAAAGTTGGTGAATTCACAGTTTTATGTAAATATAATGCAGGACCGCAAGATTTCCAAGTGTATGATAATGCAACGGATGCTAACATCACAAAAAGTAATTACGTTTCCCTAAGCTCATGATATTGAAGCTCGACATGTATGAATTGCAATATAAATTGCCTACATCGCCCTTGATGATGTTCTAACCCGCAACATCCCAAATCCGACAAGGTATACGTCTGTTGTCTGGCAAACCGGCACAGTGAGCGCTACTCACCCGAACAGGGATGTCAATCCCAAATAGATATATTTATAACATTCTCGCTTACACCAAGTAATTGACAGTTTATGATAATGGGCTCAGAGGGTTATCACTACTTAGGCAAACACGTAATCATGTAAAATGTAAACTTGCGTCTAATTTGTAAAACAATGCATGTTTCTCACCCCGACAGTTGTAAATAATTGTAATCATATAAAAATGGGGCTATGAACCGTCAAGTAATGATAATGGATAGCAAGGTAGTGGCACGAAAAACGATGCAAGAGACTTTATCCGCAACCTAAGTAAAAATATTTTAACAATTTTCAAGCACACACTAATAACACAAGAATTGCATATATTAGATAAGTAACAAGGAAAGATTTTGCTCACAGAAATTCAAGGGCGAAACGCGTAAAGAATTTGACCCAACAAAGGTGATGAATACTCGACCTCTTTACCCCTCAACGTATACAAAAACCCAACACCCAAACCAATAACTAATCTCGTCTGCTTGCGCCTCTTATGATCACGAACCCGTATGTTTGTTTGCTGCCTTGATGTGTTCGACCAACAGGAACAACGAAAAACCCAAGAAACTTAGTTAGGGTTTTCTTGAAATTCTAGGGTTTATTATTGATGAAGTTGTTGCTTGTGTGTTGTATGTGGGTCGAAGAACCAGAGATAGAAGAACAAAGAACAATGGTGAAAGTGTATGATTTTTAAACCTGGTGGTGTCGTGTTTCTCTGTAACTTTTCTTCTTGCAAGAGGAGTAGGTAAGAATTTATATACTTAAATAACATTGCATGTATAGTTCTTCATCCTTGGGGTTACGTTTTTGTGTTAACCCATATAAGGCAAAGGATTTTTAGGGTTTAACATAGTCAAGGTATAGTGTTTAAAAGGTGAGTATTGTTGGTGTATCGTGGGAAGCAAAAACGAGAAAAACACAGCTAAGTTCATCACGTGGGTTTTGAGGATTTATAAAAGGGTATATGGGCTTTATCCAATGGGTATTTGAGTTATAATGAGATGGGATTTTGTGTATCTTTATCCAAGTTTAACATTTACTGATTTGTGGAGTTGGTAAGTTATCACACAAAATTTTTATCTAGTTTTTAGGAAGGTTTACTAATTTCTGGTGTTAGGTTTATTGCTTAAGTAGTTTTTATTGTATGTATCATTTGAAAACAAAGAAGGAATATAAGGCTTGTATTCATTTACTTATTAGAATCTAACTACGCGATTCAAACAAAAAGTAAACACGTATAAGTTTCATAATAAATACTGGAATAATTAAAGTCGTTTTAAAATCTCACCAATGAAAATAACGCGACGACTAACGAGATTCACTCACAATAATTTGCACTGACAACACTTCACACACGCATTTCACAGAAGACGCATACATACAAACAATCTCCTACGCAGTCTCAACACCCATTCATCTGTACTATGTGACTAATTCCAAATTCCAAATCATCACACATCAACAGAAACGATTCTCCACCCAAACAGATCTGGAATTTGATCAACCACAATCCGGTCACCACAACTCTCGCGCCTGCCACGTAGCTCGCCACTATCCAAACAACACAAACTTTTTTTCATTAAAACTTTTTCGATGTACGAAAAAAATTTAAGGACTCGCTTTTCAGAATGATGTATGAAAGAAAGATTATGAACTTCGGTCCACGGGTTTTTCCATCGTTTTGAGAATATACATGTTCTAATTGCTTGTGTTGTGGAAGGTAAACGTGAGATCACAAGTAAGCAATCTCGTAAGGAACTTATTCGGTCTTCTTTTTTTATTCGTCGTCTACTTTGTCTCGTCTGCATGGCGGCTACAAAGATTCTCGTTTGTTTAACCAAAAATCCAAATTATCAAATACTTATATACCCAAAGATAGAGAGAAGTTTCGCTTTTGTCCCTCAAATTTTGAAAAATATACGCCAAGTCCAAGAAAATTAGCATCATACCATTTTGATTTTGGTAGATTTTATAACCACTTTTTGGCTATGAGTGAGACCAAGCATTGTGCCACGTATACCCTACGGCATGAGTATGTACCCGACATTGTTGTGGAGTAGTCCGGTGTTTACTCTTTGCAGAATTAAAATCCATCAGCATATATTTATGTTGGAAAAGTGCCAAAGTCATTCGAAAGGCGGTGACAAGGTTTAATAGTTTAGATTGGCATATAGTTGGCTTGGTATACTTGTCTTATTTGACTAAATACTGTTAAAAATAACTTCTTCCATCCGAAAATAATTGTCACCCGATAAAAAATACACTGTTTATCAAAAATATTATTATTGATTTTTTTTTCTCTTACTTATTTTTTTGCAGAATGATAGTTTTAATGTCTTCTTTAATGTTTGTAATATCAATTTTAATAAAGGATAATATGGTAAACTTTATCAAATTTCTCTATTTATTTTCAATAATAAACAATTAAATTGAGATATCTAAAAAAAGAAACATTGAGTATCGATTTGGGACAGATGGGGTAGAGCAAATTCTAAAACATTTTTTAAGTCGTAACATAAATAATATTTTGTTTTGAAATTACAAAAAATTATGTGATTTAATTTCTATTGGTCTTGAGCTCAAATAGGCCTAGGAATCTGGGACCGGTCAACATAAAGTAGCAATTTGGACCTTTCACTATGCATAAAAGGGTTCATCAGGGTTCTCATTAGATCAGTGGAAGAGATCGTGAAGAGAACACATAAGAAAACAGTTCACATTCATTTTATCATTAATCATCAAACACACAAGCAGAATGAATCTCTGAAAACAGCTAGATGTTGCTTTGATGCTCGGCCAAAAGACAAGAGCTACACTTTACCACTTTATGAGGCTGCTAGTGAGTGTGAAACAGCTCAAAAGATGACACAAAATGCAAAATGTAACTTAACTATCTCATACTCTTGTGCCACTCGTACAGTTTATCGTCTTGAAAACAATATCCGTGTCTAGCAAAAACACTATTATTAAGTGCCAGTGATCAATTAACCTCAACAATTTTGGCTTTCAACACTATTATTAAATGTACGTAAACAATTTTGGGAATGTGGTCAAGCAATAACACCTCCAAAACTTTGCTTTCAACTGAATCACGATCAAACCAATCATCTAGCTCCATCAAATTGCGAAAAGAGTATATATAGAGGTATTTAACATACAGAATTTTCAAGTTCGATGGATAAAATGAGTGTAGGTTAGTCTTCATCTTCATCACCATGGGGAGTACTAATATTCTTTATGTTATCTTCATCTACACTGGGAGTATGAAGATACTTTACGTTTGATGGAAAAAGGAAACCTTTAGCTTTCAAACGAGTGAAAATCTGCCAATAAAGAAGAGCAACGAGAAGAGAACAAAAATGAGAATGGTGCAATCCTTGTATGAATTAACTGTTTAGAAGGCACACTGAAAATGGAACTTGCAATCATACCCCAGACTAATAAAAGAGACACTGAGGAAGAAGCGAAATGAATGAAATTCCTACTCCCATGGAATTAGTTTCTACGTATGTTCTAATAAGGCGTGCAAGCAAGAAAGCCTTTGACACAACTGTGCTTATTAATGAGACAAGGTATGTTTGGGGAGTTCATAGTTTCTTTGCAAGATATAGAATCGTCGCACTGCGCAAATTCTTATAAGTGACAAGTCTCTCTAGATGTGGCCATCTTAGTCCAAGTGGATGAGTTTTCTGAGAGCAAGACAATACAAGAAGCACCTAATGTATAAAGATTGAAAGAGACATACACACTAGCTAGGATCATGTACACTAGGCAATGTATGAGATTGTGGTATGTTACTTTGATGTTATTCAATATAAACTAGTGTTGTGTGTGAGTTTACAGTATATGCCCTTGGATGTGATAGTGTTACTTGTTGTATATGTGACTCTGTGGAGTTGAAATTCTTCGGGCCAAAGTTGTATTACTGTAATATTCGATAGACTTGTGTAAGTAAAAGATTACCCATTAAAGAGACAAGTCTAACAAAATCTAAAAACTTATCTTTAATGTTCTAGACTCATCGCAATGATGCTAGATTTCAAAATTTCTTGATATTGCATAATAGCAACTTTCAGAATTGCAATTCCTCAAACATGATCAATAGGTACAAATCTATAATGGACTGACTGAATATACTATCCGAGACATAAATAATTAATGTATCCAGTAAACAATCAGTAAAGATACTGACCAATGCCAAAGAAATGATGCTAATATTTACAAAAAACACAAGTGGTCAATTTCGGAAAAAGAAATACCTTAGTACAGCAGTACCCAAGCTTAAGCTCTTTGACGATAAAAACCTTTTAAGCATCTCTTCCTCCTTTAACTCTAGTTTAGATGCTGGTACATAATTGAAGCCTTGCTTCATTGTTCTATAGTGAAACTGTTTGATCTTAGAGATGATACAAATTCTAAGGAATTCAAAAAGGCTCCCCCAAATACTTACATGTTACTCTTGTGATTGTTAGTGACATGAATATAAGGAGCTATTAATTTCCTGCAAATATCATGCGAGGACCAATGTGTCTTCAGAGAGTAGTATCAAATTCTTTTGACTACTTTGATCGTAAATATCAAGCCAGCTGACACGCTTCGTCTAACGTCTCCAAGGTCAGGTTTTCTCAATAGGAGCGAGCTACAGGCGATTGATTTTATTTTGAATCTGATAAATTCTCATCTTTTGTAGTGGATGATATATATAGCCTTAAAATTCTATGGCCTTATTGTTCAACTGATGGCACCTGTTGGATTGATATAGAGTTTCCCAAATACAAATATGTAAAACATGAATTCATGAAAAAAGACTGATCAAACTTAAACCGACGCCATAAGAATAATTCATAGCCTCTCTGAACATTTACGAATTAAGTAAGCATAATCGATATCACAATGATATTGATCGCTTTGAGAATGAATCATGGTGCATATGGAGTAATGCGGAGTGAGTAGTTCAGTTTGAATTTTTTGTATGTGACGCTTCAAATGGCGATCCTACACTTTGGATCTGATATGTGTTTGTACAAGCGATAGTAGAAACGAGTATAGGAATATATTGAATATACAACAAATCAGTCGGAACCCGATTTTTACGTTGAGGCTAGAGACCAGAAAAGAAAGTGCACTAAGATTAGGAAGTTGAGGCCAAAGATGTTGCCATCGTTTCGAGAGTGTACCTGTTCTAATCGCCTCTTTAGTGAGTTAAAGGTGAGTGTGTTATGTCAACAAGTAAGGAATCTGCGTGTAGAGTCAAAACTAATTCGATTCTTCCCTAATGTACCGCTCATGTTTCTTTACATTGTTATATCGAGCGTTTTTGTGTCTTTTGTTTTCCCATTGCTGTGGCGCATTGACACGGATAGAACACAGCCTCCTACGTTGCTTTTCCGTTTAAAACATAAAACATTCAAAATTTTCTCAAATAAAACTATTCGTTTGGTTCAAAAAATATGCTACGTTTAGTCACTATTATTTGGTCCTTGTTGTGTGTGTTTCGTGGTTTAGACTAAAATTACCCATTAAAGAGACAAGTCTAACAAAAATCTACATATCTTTAATCTCTAGACTCACGCAATGATCTAATTCAAAATTTCTTGATTGCAATAGTAACTTTCAAATTGCACTTCCAAACATATCCTAGGTACAAATCTCTGACTAACTTACTATCGAGACATAAAAATTATTACTCCAGTAAACAATCAGTAAAGTACTGCCAAAGCCAAAGAAATGATTGCTAACATTTACAAAAAACACAAGTGGTCAATTTCGGAAAAAGAAATACCTTAGTACAGCAGTACCCAAGCTTAAGCTCTTTGACGTGGCTAAAGCTTGATAAAAACCTTTTAAGCATCTCTTCCTCCTTTAACTCTAGTTTAGATGCTGGTACATAATTGAAGCCTTGCTTATATTCTAAGTCAACTTTGACTAAAGATGACAAAAGGTCCCCCCAAATACTTACCTTTACCTTTGATTGTTAGTGACATTATATAAGGAGCATTAATTTCGCAAATATCATGAGGCCAAATGTCTTCAGAGAGTATCAAATTCTTGACACTCTTTGAAGTAATATCAAGCCTGCTGACACCTTCGCAACTCTCCAAGGTCAGGGTTTCCAATAGAGGACTACCGGATAATATATTTTGAATCAAATTCTCATCAATTGTCATATGATATATAGCTAAACTCCTAAGTTTTGTCCAACTGATGGCACCTGTTGGATATATGTTGCAGTTTCCCATCTAGTAATTTTTCAAAGGGTCAAATAAACTTTCGTTGTTCATAAAAATATATATAAATAAATAAACTTTCGATTTCGCCCCTCAAATTTCGAAAATTATAGTTCAGTCCTGCAAGAGAAATAGTATATTTTCAATATATTTGTTTTTCAAAGCCCAAGTGATTATCTTAGGTTGATTTTAAACATTAGTAAAACATTAATAATTCTTTTTTGATGCCCAACAGAATTATCTTTTGTCAACTGTGACTCGACAAATGAATTAGGAACATAATTGGATCCTCAAGCTTGTATCTTGCGTTTGCCTAAAGTAAGGTTCCACTTTTAAAATGAATTCACAGTGTTTAGGTATTAGTGTCAACTCAACTCGACATTTCCGTGTGATTTTAAGTATGAGTATCACTCTTGATCCAATCCACTCATAAGTTAGTACAATCCACTATCAAACCAAGGACATTCAAACATTAGGGTACACATCCTATACGACTCAAAACTTCTGGTAAACAAAATCGAATTATCATGTATTTATCCCGTACTGGTTTCCAACGGTACCGATTCTTTTCAGGAGCTTGTTTCGTAGTCCTGGTACCGTACCATTATACTACGGTGTCTGTGTAGTCCACTTTTTTTGGTACCCATATTCATCCCTATTTCACACAAAAAAGGAAAAAAAAAAACTCGAAAAGATTAACCCTGGTAAATGTTTAACTTAATGAGGAAGCTTTTTTTTATAGGAAAAGACTTCGGATTCTTTCTTTTCAACTTAATGGAACAATAACATCAGGATGTTGCAGGGAAAACATTGATAGTTTGATAAACATGAGACTTTTCTTCATTGAATCAAAGGTAAATGTTATTCACAAAAATGTAGCTACAACAAGCTATATAAGCGCTGTAACTTTTCAAGAGCTTTGGAGAATGTGTTGCAAAAATATTACTCTAATACAAAGGTAAGCAAGTAATCTTTCACATTATTCAGAAGACAAACGACACGGTATAGAGGTGATGTAACATCAGGTAACTTAATTTGTTTTTGGTGGGAAAATGAAACATTTAGGTTTCCAGAAGAGACTGAGACAGGAATGTCATGTGACAAGAAAGTTGCCATTCAACTAATGAGATAAAAGATTAATATCCTCTAAAATTCCTATGAACTTTACCGGTAAAGTACTCTCACAAAAATAAAGTACAGTGGGCCCGTCAGTACGCCACACTGTTATATTTGTGAAAGAAATTTACCAGTAAAGTAATATTCGGACTGTTCTTAGTTTAGCTATTTCTCGACATTGGCCTGTTCATCAGCTTGATGTCAAGAATGCTTTTTTACATGGTGACTTAGCTGAGACTGTTTGTAACACCCCCAAATTGGGTCACAGCGGAATAAGGGTCCGGGGC
>BQNB010123623.1:0-20066 GCA_026074375.1 Tanacetum coccineum
AAATTGACAAGGATATTAATATCCTTGATTAGCGCTCACATACGTCATTTGCATTCAAGTCCATTAAAGTTGAAGACGAAACTGTGTGGGCGTGGATTACTATAATAATTGTTACAAACTCAAATGTTTATCAAATAATTTACGTATTCTTTGAATATTTATTTCATATATTAACGGGACATGTTTACGTTCGATTATTTCTTTCATATATATGTCACCTCTTACAAAAAAACATCTTTAAATTATACCTGGTGTTAAACGGGTCTTTAAGCTATATTTTATATAGCAAAGGAAAACCTCAAGTGGGGAATTCGTATTTCTAAAAATCAAATCATACTTTATTTGGTAATAATTAAATTATAAGAATTTTTTTAATTATACGATTTTGAATTAGTTTTTTGTTAAATTTTCCTAATTTGGCAAAAAATCTTCAAATTCGTTTTTAATTTGAAAAGTGACTATAAAATAATATGTGTCAAAAATATAAAAAAGAAAAACTTTAAATAAATGGGATAAATCTACAATAATACAAGGTCAAAAGACTCAAAACCAAACTTTTAAGTTTTACTCAAATGGGAGTTTATGTTGGGAAACCTGTTTACTTTTGTTAATATAAATCGAATTACTGTGAATACATAAATTAATATAAAGTAATTAATAGAAAATTAAAGCCGTAAAAAGATGTAGAACGAGGCTCGTGTTAAATACGATTCACTTAAAACAGATTCGCCGTCTGTTCCAAGGTACAACGTTCAAAGCTGTTGTATAGCTGGACCTGACAAACTTGCCAGAAAGATTAGGGAAAAGCTAGCGTGTACTCATCGAATACTGCTGAAAAACGTCTAAGCTGCTACGTATGGTAAAGGAGTTGTGTTTTTCTGAGTCGAAAACTAAATGAGGAAGGCTTTATTTATAGCCTAAACCTATCTTGGTCACCAAGCCAAGATAGTTACTAAAATTTAGCCGAGTTGATATATTCAAAACATTTAAATTTATTGGATAAAACTTGCTTACAAAGTTTTATATCAATCATGTAATTTAAATGATACAGTATATTCTGGAAACCTTATCAAATGGGAAACGAATAAATAGCAAAAAGATAAGCGCATAGGAGAGCTTTTGGAGCTGCATTCGTGTCCGCAGGCTCGCATGAGTTCAGTAGCTTTGAACCCATCTTGGCCCAGAAATCCCATTTTCTGCACCCCCTGCACGCGCGCACGTAGGTGTGGAAGCATAACCAACCTAAAGGAATTTGATAGCCAATACCAAGATTTCCTTATAAACCACAATCCACTTTCCTTTTTGGGCGATGTGGGAGGTTTGTTTTCCAGATTTTGTGTTCCACGTGGCTCACTTTGAGACACGATATCTCATTCATATTAACTCCACTTTAGACATACGTTAGCTCGTTGTGAAGCTCTCTTCGAGGAGAACGCAAAGCCCCAAGCTAATATAACTATATATACCATCTACATATATTAAATAATGTCTAATGTTTGCAAAAACTCATTTTTCAAAACCATTTTTCCGACAATCCCCCACACGAATGGAGATAGGTCAAAAACACATAAAAAATTCAGCAAAATTTCTGTGGTTAAGTCCTGCATAGGATAGGTAGGTGTGACCCTTTGAACCTTCCCTTGTGAGATGGACTTAGTCTCCCAGATTTGAGTTGACACGATGTCCTTGAACTCAACATATGTTTACCAAGACGATAATACAAACTCACACAAGACTCTCCCTGACATTGTCAAGTCCTCATAGTCGTGCCCGTCATGGTCATGAGCACTAGCCTGGTTCTGTAAGAGCTCTTAGGAATTGCGTCCCCCACAATTCCCTTCAAAGCGACCCCACTTCTCTCTCACATAGGTGATTTCATCTTGAATCATTAAAAACATATATTCTCAGATTTCATCTTGAATCATTATGCTTTATGATTTCATCTTGAATCATTAAAGCCATATGTTTAACCTCTCAACAAGTTACATTGTTATAGGAATGGACTAGGAAGTTACAAGTTAAGTAACTCCTCTACATTGACGTGACTTTCCTACATTTCTATGATTAGGTTGTCCTATTGAACCCATTTCTTAGGATCTCTAATCATCTGGGTTAGGTTTTCCTTCATAGAAACTCATTCCTTCAAGTGCTTTAGTCGCATTCCTTTTGACGACTTACTAACTAACTCTCTATTTAAGCCTTTCGTAAGCAGATCCGCGATGTTATCCTTTGACGTCACATAGTCAATTGAGATAACTCCTGTTTAGAGTAGTTGTTGTATCAAGTTATGTCGACGATGGATATGTCTGGACTCTCCATTATACATTTTGCTATGAGCTCCGCCAATTGCTGATTGACTATCACAATGTATACTAATAGCCGTTATCGGTTTAGGCCACCTTGGTATGTCCTCTATGAATTGACATAGTCATTTCGCCTCTTCTCCGCATTTATCTAACGTGATAAATTCTGCTTCCATCGTGGACTTAGCTATAACAGTTTGCTTGGATGACTTCTAAGATATAGCGGCCCCTCCTAGTGTAAACACATATCCACTAGGCGATCTAGAATCCTTTATATTAGATATCCAATTTGCATCACTGTATCCTTCGATAACAGCACGATGTCTACGATAATGTAGTCCATAATCGCGACTGTATCTCAAATAATGGAGTACCCTAGTCATAGCTTTCTAATGTGCAGCACTGGGATTACTAGTATACCTACTTAGCCTACTAAAAACATATGTTAAGTCAGGTCGGTTACTTGTCATTAAATACATTAACAAGCCATTAATTCTTGAGTACTCTAATTGGGCAACACCTATGCCTCTATTTTTATATAGATGCAAACGGGTGTCTATTGGAGTTCTAGCTAGGCCGGAATCCCCCGCATTATGAGTATTAAGAATTTTGTCCACGTAATGTGCTTGACTTAACACAAGTTCATTATGAGTTTGTATGATCTTTATTCTAAGGATCACATCAACCAAACACATATCTTTCATGTCAAACTTTAATTTTAACATGTCTTTAGTAGATTTGATCATCTTGTCGTTACTGCCAACGATAAGTATATCATCAACATATAAACACAGAATTACATATCCACTATTTGTGTCCTTTACAAAAACACACTTGTCGCATTCATTAATTTTAAATCCACTCTCTAACATGGTGTGGTCAAATTTTTGATGCCATTGTTTGAGAGCTAGCTTTAAACCATATAATGACTTAAGAAGCCTACAAACCTTGCCCTCTTGTCCATGAGCTATGAAACAATTAGGTTGGTTCATATATATTTCTTCGTCTAAATCTCCGTTTAGAAATGCCGTTTTCACATCCATTTGGTGAACTTCAAAATTTTTTAATACGGCAATAGGAAGTATCATTCTAATCGAGGTTATTCGCGTAACAGGCGAATAATTATCAAAGTAATCTAGACCTTCACGTTGTCTAAATCCTTTGATTACTAGTCTTGCTTTATATTTGTCAATGGTTCCATCGGCTTTCATCTTCTTCTTGAAGATCCATTTATAGCCTAGTGGTTTACAACCAGGAGGTAAATCCACGAGCTCCCATGTATGATTTTGTAAAATAGAATCTATTTCACTCTTAATGGCTTCTTTACATTGATGCCCTTCTGAGGAAGTTACCGTTTCTCGGTAGGACGTGGGTTCTTTTTTTACCATAAAAGAAACAAAATCGGGTCCAAATGATTTATTGGTTCTTGCCCTTTTTCCTTTTCGTGGTTCAATTTCTTCCTCGAATTGATCATGTCTCTCATCTTGGAGATCATTATCATCTCGTTGTCTCTTATCTTGGAGATCATTATCATCTCGTTGCCTCTTATCTTGGACAACTTCGTCATCTAATCTAGATGAGCTTCCAGTTTCCTTCGTTAAACAAGGAAATATATTTTCAAAGAAGAAAGCATTCCTTGATTCCATTACTGCATTCGTTTGTATATCTGGATTTTTCAAGTCATGTACAATGAAACGATAAGCACTGCTATTCTTAGCTTGGTTTAATACAGGATATTAGCTAGATATCCCCCCACCTTTGTAAGTACTTATAAAATAGTTTTCTTCTCATCCATAGTGCATATGAATTATCTTATTTTCTTTATAGGGGATCTTATCTAAAAGATAAGTAGCTGATAGAATCGCTTTCCCCTACATGACATGGCTTAAACTAGGACTTAAGAGCATGACATTAACCATATCTTCTAAGGCGTGGTTCTTTTCCTTTCAACAATTCTATTGTTAGAGTATCAAGAGCAATAAATTTGTGTCTTGTTCCAAGTTTAGGACATAAATTTAGAAATGGAGACACATATTAATCTCCTATATGACTTCGAACCTCCTTGTTTTCGATAATAAGTTGATTCTCAACTTATTTATATAGAACAATCTTGTCTATATCCTTACTCTGAAGTAAGTATAAATAGGATTATTTTATACAACCATCAACAAATATGATGAAGTACTCGCTATTTCCTACCTTAGTAGGTATCAATTTCAAATCACATAAAACCATGTGAATCATATCTAGAGGTTCGGTTATTTTCCGTTCAACCGATAGAAAAATAAATTTTGTCAATTTGGCTTCAACACAAGTTTTAATTTTGTAATCCGTGTCAATACAAAAAATGGGTGTCCAATTTAGTTTAATTAAACAACACATTGATTTATAATTAACATGTCTGAGTGAGCCACGACATACGTTTAAAGAATTAAATAAGCTGAATTCTTACTTATTTTATTAAAATAACCATTAGAAATTTACATTCAGCTTAAACATTTTAAAAAAAACGTAACCCATACGGACTCAAATTTGTTCTTCGTTAACTCAAATTTATTTGATTCAAACACAAGAAAGCCAAATTTATTAAGCTACCATCCGGACACAAGATTCCTATGAATATTCGGCACGTACAACGCGTTGGCTAATTTAAACTCTTTTCCAAATATGAATTTCAGCATCACATCTCCTTTTCCCATGATATTAGCAGTAGGAGAGTTGCCCAAAAATCATTCTCTCTATTCTTAACTACTTTGAAAGAGTTAATCAAACTCTTATCAGCATATACATGACATGATGCCCAAGTGCTAATCCACCATTATCTAAGGTCAGATTCTCCTATGGCCTCAGTTTTCATGTCATTCAAGCATGTAACGCATAGTTAGGCACATTAGGTTTCTGAATGCCTGAAAGCATCTATAGTACACATAACTTGAGTATCGGTCTCCTTTGTAACAAGTTTGGGTGTAGATTTTTTAGATGTCACTCGTGACATTCCAAATATTTTGTTAATATGAGGTCTCATGATTAGTTTGAAACTAATTTTGGTACTATTAACCACATGCTAAATCACATTGTGTTTCTTAATAAAAAATGAATTAAATCGACTTTTGTTTAAAACACTAATGTTTTGTAAGATCCGTTATACAAAACCGCTTTAAAGGAAGTCTTTCGACTAAACAATTAAAGAATATCTTTTATTACATAATGTTTTTAACAAAAACACATATGTAATATGATGTTGTCAATCTTTATTAAGAAGATGTTAATAGATCTGCTTCACATGACATTAGGGATGGCAAAAGCATCCGAAACCGATGGGGAAAACCGAAACCCAAACAGGTTGGGTCGGGTTCAGGAGCGGGTTGGCGGGTTTGGATGCGGGTTTGGGTATTCATAAATTTTTTTAGCCAGGTACGGGTTCGGTAACGAGTTCTAGTAATACCCGCCCTGATTACCCGTACCCGTACCCATACCCATTTACCCGAATTTATACCCGCTTTATTGTTATTACGATTAACTAGAGTACATATATATTATATATAATTTCTTCTATTGTATTTTTTATATAAGTATCTTTATTATCTAACAGATTTGGATGTTGTACATTAATTATTCGAAAGCGTTAAATCGTTTGATACGGTATTTATTTTCTTTAACTTTTACAAAATTTTAATATATTAAGATGTTTTGTTTTATTTTGTCGGTTGGTTTTAGTGTGACCTAATCTTTATACTCGCTATTTGGTCCATAGAATATTCAATTGGAGATACCCGATAACCGCGGGGAAACCCGAAAAACCGATGGATAATATTAACTGGGTACCCAACGGGTATTGGGGCGGGTACGGGTACACTAAAACCCGACTCGAACCCGACCCGTTGCCATCCCTACATGACATATTTCTTTAATGAAACTCAACAAGGTTTCAGTTGATCTACTCTTCTAAAGAAACTCAACAAGGTTTCTATAGATATGCTTTTAAACTCCATAAAATCTCAAGAATTATATTTAGTTTATAATTAAACTCGACCCGGTTTAAAATAAACTAGACAAGTCAAACAAACACTTTCACTAATTTAGTAAAAATGATGTAAATAATCTGATATTTAATATTAACTTGTATAATTATCAATATCTTGATTCAAAGAAATTCTTCTTGATTTCATTGAACACGTTATAGTTATCTAATAAAATAACAACTTGCATTTTATGAGATATGTTGCAAAGTAACTCCATTTGATTTTAATGACTAAATTCCAATACTTTAATAAAATAGCAACTTATATTTTATGAGATTTGTTTTAAAGAAACTCTACTTTATTTCAATAAATCTAAATTCGTAATGATTTGCAACCATGTTAGTAATTGGCGCAATAACTACATCTACAAGATTCACTAGGGTCACAATTGTGTTACCATTAGTAAACTTGTCAATATTTAAACACAAAAACAGTTAAGGACTGTTAAAACAATCTGGTATCCAATAAACTCGATTTGGTTTATATAAACATGTACCAGATCTGATTCAAAAAAACTCAATCTTGGTTTCAATAAATCTCGGTTTAAACAATTACATAGGTAATAAACAAACTAAAAGATCAGTTTAAAAAGAAACTCATCATGGTTTCAACATCAACTGATTCAATAAACTGTTTTAAAAATCATTTATAGATCTGTAACATCTAATCTGTTAAATAAAATTTTGTTTACTTAAAACTGATTTTACAAAGATACACAATCTTGGTTTCGCCAGAAAAACAATTTGTATAAAATTCTGTTAATTAAATTAAACTGAGCTTAACAAAAAGTGTTTTAATTATGTTACACATAATCTGTTTTAAGATTGTAGGAAAACGGTTATACTTTTATTTAAAAATCCAGATTATAATAAATATATAACATAAAATAAATACAAACATACTCTTATATACGATAATTAAATAAAACAATAAAATCACAAAAGACTTACTAGATCACCAGCAAGGAAACACTCAAGAGCTTAGCGAGCCGCAATGACTTCTTAGCAAGTAGCTATCACCTTTCCTTATACTCACCTTATAGTTTGTAAACTCGAAGGTCCGTCGTACCTCACAAGTAACTCACGATTAATTTTGTTGTTTATTGGAATGGTTTAAGATGGATAGCAAATATCCAAATATGTTAATGAACGTTTTGTATTTTTATATAATATATACAAAAATAGCAAAGTAACTTCCAAAAAGGAAGGGTCTTCAAAACTCTACTTCAACGAATATCCTCAAAAATCGTTCACGTCTTCCCCGGCAACGGCGCCAAAATTTGGTACGTGTGTAAGCACTAGTCAAATTTATATATGTATAGTATAAATCCCGTGACAATTCTTTCCAATTTACCTCTCAAACAAGAGAAAATAAAAGGGTAAAATCTCACTTAAGAAAACACAATACGTATATTTTTAACCGGGAAGTATTTTCTTCTCGGGTCGTATCCCAACGAAGTCGTGAATTGAAATTCAGGAATAATTCGGATTCGAGTCAAGAATGGATAAAGGATTTTTGAATTTTGAATTACACTACGAATATAATAGCACAATTAAACTATAAAAACAATTAAAGAATTAAAAACGTTTAACTAATACGAAAAATTAACAAACGTGAATTAAAAATGTGAGCTAAAACTAGAATTTAAAATCTAAAGCACTAATACTAACAAATTTTATACCTAAAAATCACAAAATTTAAGAGAAAATTTTAGGAAAAAGAATTAGAATTTTTTAACTATTTTTGAATTTTCTATGAATTTCTAAAGAAAAATGAATTAACTAAAAATAAACTTTTTCTAAAAATTAACACTAAAAATCTATTTTTATTTTTTCAATAATACTAGAATGAAAAAGAAAATTATTACAAATAGAATTAAATTTTTCCAACTATTTTTCTATTTTCTATGAATTTTTTAAGAAAAAGAAATTACCAAAAATCTATTTTAATTTCTAGAAAATACAAATTCAATTGGAAAAATAAAGAAAAATGATTTTTAACTACTGAAAATGTGCAGAAATCTAATGGTATAAAAAATGCCCAATTTTTACTAATCAATTGAACCCTTATTTTGCTAATTAAAACCTAAACCCTAATTTTATTAATCTAATTTTAAAAATATAAATCCTATTAATTAATCCCTACAAAAGAACAAGGAGCTAGAAAATGCAACAAATAGGAAAGTACAAGAGGGTGGCGGTAAATAAAAGAAATTTACACTATAAGTGAAAACAGAACCCCTTTAACTATCGAAAAAGTACCGAAACAGACCCATACGATTTAGCTATTTTGCTTAATCTAAAAAGTGAAAATCAGCTAAAACTTAAAACTTCAAAGTTAAACATGAGCTTATCTACTACAACTTTAACAAAAGCACTTTGAACTTTTATCTACTGAATAAGCTAGAAAATAAGCTTTTTAATCTGAGTTACAGAAACTAAGGTTTTTCTTTAAAATTCTAACTTTTCTAAACTATGGCTTATATGTAGCTTATTACTTAATGAAAATAAAAACCAAAAGAAGCTACATGAAACTTGTGATGTGTACTAGGGATTTCTAAAAAAAATAAGCTAAATGTAAACAAGATTAACAAGAAATTTGCTATTAAAAAGTAAAGGTTCAGCTTAATGACTATCCTTAAGCAATTTCTAATAAGCTAACTAGCTCAACTCTAAATCCTAGAAACTGAAATTTTGAAAATAAGCTATTCTATGAACATATAGTAAACCTAGATAAAAGGATTTTGGAAATGACAACTAAAACTTAGAAATCCAAAAGAAATTAGCAAGAAATCTCAGCTGCTGCTATACCACTTTTGCAGGAACATAAAAGCTAATCTAAAGCTTAAAAATGAAACTCAAAAGATGATCTATAAAGAGCTAATAGAGTACTATTAAATTGCTTAAAACTAAATTCTATCTTCTAATTACAAGTGCTAAAAGGCAGCTTAAAAAATGATGAGCATCAGCAGTATTAACTGAGTTAATACTGCTTATGCTGAGATATTTGACACAAACTCAAATGCAGGCCAAATTTCTAAGCTTAAATCTCATGAACTAACTCACTAAATGTATCTAAGTGTACACTAACCAAGTTTGAACTCTAAAATCCATTGAGTAATCTAATTTCAAATCTACTTAACACTTAAAATGACCTGGTGCTAGCTAAAGCTTTTTAAGCTCTAAATCTTGAAAATCTACAATCTAAGTTTCAAATCCTTTTTAAAACTTGATAACTCTGAAAATCTAAACTATGTAAAGTATTTTGACAGAATCTTGTTGACTTTTAAAGTCAAAACCACCTTTTACCAAACACTACTTAACTAAACTGTCCAAACTAAATTTTACTTAAAATCTATTTTTAAAACTAAATCTGCTAAAACCTTATAAAAACTGTTCTACAGAAACTAAGGTTTTTCTTTGAAATTTTAACTTTTCTAAACTTTTGCTTATTCCTAGCTTAATTCTAAATAAAAATAAAAACCAAAAGATGCTATAAGAAGCTTATGTTTCAAAAATAAGTACTTCCTCAGCTAGGCTAACCTACTATAATGACAGAATTAAAGGCAAAATTGAGATTAAACAAGTTTTAACTAATGAAAACTTAAGACAGCTAGAAAATAAGCCTAAACAAACATGTTTGAAAAGGAATGAACAAGAATGAATAGCAATTAGCAAATGATTTAAGCTGAAATTAAGCTGAGATGAAATTTAAACAATGAAACCTTGATTTATGTAGTCTCTGAACTCTAGGTCACTCTTGTTGAGTGAGTGACCTTAGAACACAAACCTAATAGCTACCTTAGCCTCTAAAACATGAGCTTAAGCTCAATAAGCTAAAATGAGCTTATTACTCCAAAAGCTTCCAATATTGAATCAAACTGAATTCAAATGAACATAGGTGAACAAAAGTAGACAAATACAGTATTTAAAAGACTTTTAACAACATTTGAACAACTTTAGAACAAAAGAAAACAGTATAAGCTAAATTGAGCTTATTACAAGCTTATTAGCTAAAACTAGCTTATTTCATGAAAACTTGAACTCAAACACAATTCAACTAGCTTTATTACTTTTAAAAGAAGAATACAAGATTAGAAACAAGAAGTACAACTGAATTGAAAGTTAAAAAAAAACTTAATTCGAAAAGATGAACAGTACAAGTAAGTTGAAAAGGAAAATTTACAAAAACTAAATTCACTAACTCTTACTCTCACTAACTACTAAAAACTGAATTACAAGCTCCTATTTATAGGAAAAAATGAAAAGAAGATGAGAACTTTTAAGCATTCCTAGCCGTTGGATCTTTTCTATTTGAATCTTGATCGTTGGATGTAAAAATACGAGGTGGGGTGGAGTAGGGAAAGATGGGAAAGGATTTGGGGAAGTTGGGCTTGTTGGGTGTTTTGGCGGGAAACACAGTTATAAGGTTGTTAGGGGAAAACTAGCCCGCGTTTTGTTTGAAAGATTGGGTTATTTGCACAAGTAGTCCCTCTGTTTCTTTCTTCAAAATATAGTGTATAAATGAAGTTTTGGAATTGACAATTCTGGCCCTTGTAGTTTAGTAAACAGGAAATGGGCTTTGAGTTTGGGCTCTTTATTGGGCTTTTGTGATCCGAATGGTGTAAAAGAGCCCAAAGGGTATTTTAGTCTTTTTGCATCCTCTTCAAAGGGTATAATGGTCATTTCACTTCAAATTTCCTTTGTCCTTTTCTTTACTTTCTTGACTTTTCTCGACCACGGTCTTGATCCGGCTTTCGATATTGGCTTCAAATCTTTCTCTTGTACTTGTCTCTTCATTTCTTGTCGGTTTTTGCTCGTTTTTGCTCTTTTTGACTTTGATATCCTTTCCTGCACATTGAGACACAAAAGCACACATATTTCCATCTTTTGGCATATTTTTGGCTTTTATTGGCGAAATCCTGGGTATTTTATGTATACAATTTAACACTTATCATTACTCACTTCACAATCTTCAATGCTGAGCACGAAATGTCCATCGTTAAACACATCACTTCTCCATTGGTTAAACTCCTCTTTCTTTTGGTGGAGTTTGATTCTTTCCTCCCATTATAAGATAAGCTTGTTTACAATGCTAGCGGGGGTTACGGGGTCTATGCCATCCTCAGTTTCTTCCTCGAATTTACAAAGGAATTCAGGGATCTTATGAAAGTTTACCTTATTCTTGCTAGATTTTAAGGTTATTATCCATTTGTCAAACCTAATTTCGGCCTTAGCTGTCGTTAAAAATGATGTTCCTAAGATGAAGGGCCTTTTCTTAACTTCCTTGATATCTAAGATCATGAAATCTACGGGGTATATAAAACCGGTTACCTCAACTAACACATCCTCGGCTATCCCTAAGGGGTAAATGTGTGACTAACTAGCTAGAGAGAGCCTAATGTCAGTCTCTACCAGCTTTTCGTTAGTTAGTCTATTGTAGATGGAGAGGGGCATGACGTTCACATCGGATCCTTGGTCGACTAAGGCATCCATGTATTTTAATCCTCCAATATTACATGGTATTACAAAGTTAGCCCCCATATCCTCCCTTTTGGTAATCATTTTCTTAAGCATTGCCTTGCGCATAGGTTCTATATGAAGCGAATGGTAGGCTTCACACTCCATCTTACTTGATTGCATTGCAAGCAATGAGTCATTAAATTTTTGATTTCCTACAAGACCCTCGATTAACTCCTTATTGATTTTATGTTTAAGGTAAAACTTTACGGGTTGTGACCTAGGCGTCTCCACTAGTTCTCTTACTTTTTCTCCCATGAGGTCTTTCTCGGCACTCCTAACCGGCCCATCATCAGTCCCGCCTTCAGTTTCTTCCTTCCTATCAACCACCTCAATAAGTTTTGCTACATCAGATTTGTTAGGTTCCACAACGTTTTTATTGACTACCATTTCTACCTCCATTCTAATAAGGGAGATGGAATTAACGTGCTTAGTTATGGGGTGCCTAGCCTCTTCTCTTACTAGTACTTTTTCTAGAGCTCTATTTGCTGTGAGTTCTTTAAGAAGGTCAAACACCTCCGCCATTCTATCGTCAATTTGCTCTCTCTGTTTGAAGATGGCTTTTTTGAATCTCTCAATTCTTTCCGTATGCGCCTCCATGTAGCCTTGTACTTGAGCTTCGAAACTGGGTTCCAGCGCTTCTAGTTGGGGATCTAGGCGAACACTTTTTTGAAAAGCGAAAGAATTTTGCCTTGGTGGCCCATCAAGGTTTCGTATGTGTGGATATGAGGAAGCTGCTTTGGTGTATGCTTGAGGAATTTTAGTTGACTTTGTTCTAGGTGTTTTTGTGTCCGTTAAGTAAGAAGGTTAATTTGGTCATCAAGCTCAGGAAAGTCGTCCGGACGGGCGAAATTTGATGTATATTGGACAATGAAATTGCTTTGACCGTCTAACGCAGTCTCGTGTAATCAGTTTCATCCTCATGGTCGAAATAAGATGGAAACGAGTTAGTTCATTAATTGATAGTCAGATAAGTTATGAGGTAATAGTAGGATAATTATAAAACGTTGACAAAACGGTTTATGAAATGATATCAAAATAGTTTATAGGGTGTTAAAATAAACAAGAAGCTATCAGCAAACGGTTTGTAAACTGGTGGTAAAATAGTTTATAACGCGACAACAACTATGTTTATAAGACGACACTAAAATAGTTTATAAGATACCATCCATTTAGTTTATAACAATTTAACAACCAGAATTTAAGATCAATAATTTATCTCGAGCGTTATCTTATTTTCTAAAATTCTTAGAATTTTTTTTATAATGTTTTTGGTCGATATTATTAAAAATCGTCGTTTTAGTTGTTTACGAATCGTTCTTAGGATATTTATCCGCTTTAGCGTTTGAGAAATTGATAATTTCATATTTTAGCCCCGAGAGCTTAATTATTTTTAATTTTGTATTTTTCGACTTTTCTCGTGTTTCTGGCCGAAGCCGCGTCAAAATTTTACTTTTATAACTTATAATGCGTTAATTAAATAATTAGGTCCGAGAATTTAATAATATATGGTTTATAAAAGATTAACAAAATTTTACCAAGCCCATCTCTTTCTATTATCTTTTTACTCCAACAATAAGCCTAACCAAACACCCCCATATGTTTTATTAGCTCCTACAAAACAAAAAGCCAAACACCCCTAGAAGATAATTAGGCAACATTGACTAAGTATAAATGAGAAAGAGGGGTTTGACTCTTCTATTAAAACACACGACACAACACAGATACATTAAAATTTTTCTCCCTCTCCTCTTGTTCCACTATGTTTGACATAGACCACCAACCAAACCATCATCATCACCAAAAATCTAATTAATCACTTCCAATCTACTCTAAAATCATTCTAATACTAAACCCCATCATCCTTTTCAAATAAAAACCACCATGCATCAAGAATTAAAAAGTTCTTGATTTTATCAAACTTTTGATTATTGAGTTTTAATCTAATTGGGTGCAATTAAAGTATTTAGGGTTTGATTATTAGTGTTTTTCACAAGATTTGAGTAAAAAAATCAAGACTTTTGGTCCTCTCTTGCTCCTTCTTGTTTTCGGCCAAGACACCAAAACCACAAGGGTTTGTGGTATTGACCAATTACTCGTTTTCCCCATCTTCTTGTAAGTATTTTCTTTGATTTTGATTTGGTTTTAAGTATATGCATGCATTATATTTTTTTTTATATTATGGAATCCATAAGTTAGGTGTTAGATTGATTTTGAGGTGTTGGAAATTATTTGGTTATGTTAGTGGAAGGAGATAGGTTAGTTAGGTGTATTTGTGGAGTTGTGATGTGGTAAAATTGGTGATTTTTGTGGTTTTGATCGGGTCATTTTTATGCAGAAAGTTACAGCCCTTATTTCGGTATCTTAAAAATGTTAAACTCAAAATTTTAGATAAGAATATGGTAGAGCTTGATTAGACGATCATCTCCATATAAGGATCGTCCCGTAACTCTCAAAAACAAAGATTTTATGGCAATTTGAAATCGGAAAAAGTTTTGGTAAAAATTCAGCTTTTTGGGTAATGTCGGGTTGTTGTCAGATTTTTAAAATGGCATTTCCGGCACTTTCGAGTCCGTTTCGGCCTTCGGCCGAAACATGAAAGTTGTCCGGAAGGCCGTTTTACCTTTCCGCGAGGTTCTTTAGGTCTAAAAACGAGTAATAATGGGTTTTAAAGCTAATGCCAAATCTGCGTTTTTCACGAATTAACCCACTGCATCAGATCTGATGCGGATGCGTTTTCGGCCATTTCGGTCGAGTTTCGGGTCTCGGACAAAACTGGAAAGTTGTTCAAAATGACGTTTTACCTTTCCGCGAGGTTTTCTAGAATTAAAAACGCCCTATAACGGGTCAAAAACGCAAACGCAGGTCTGCGTTTTTGGTAATATTTTTCGGCTGAAACTTGCAGGGGCATTTTGGTCATTTTCTGTTGGGTTTCGGGTCTCGGACAAAACTAAAAAGTTGTCCGGAATGTCGTTTTACATAAAAATGCTTTAGAGTCCGAGTCGTGAAAATGTATTATAGTAGGTCGTTTTGGACGGGTCAGAATTTATAAAAAGTATAATAAAAGTCAAACATGTAAAAATTAAGGTGTTGCTGATTTTTATTAAAAATGTAGTAATCGGAGCGTTTTAGAGTCCGTTTGAGCTTGTAAAATGTTAACGGAAGTAATTAGGCAATATATATATTATTGGGTGCGTTTCGGTTATGTCTAAAAATAGTAAGTCTATATTTAGAAACTTTATATATGTATAAGATTAACAAGGAAAAATATGGATAAGTATATATATAAGTTATTGGTGCGTCGGGGGTTGACGGAAACTTGACATTTTATTAGTCGGTAATTAATATCTTAACATATCCGGACTTTCTAAAATAGTAACCTGCTAAAAATAGAAACTTTTCGGAAAAGTGGCGTAAAGTAATAATGAGAGAAATACTATTAACGAAAGCGTCTTAACAAATAGAACATAGGGCGCACTTGTGGATTCTATAGTATATAATTATATATATGTAGTAAATATATTTACTTATGCAATATTATGCATTTTTCTTCTTGGTCTTTATTTCTTTTAATCGCGGGCCACCATATTATAGGTCGTGGTTGAAGCGTTGCCGTCGTTGCTTGCTTATTATCGATTCTCGTATCCGATATTTCTACCTAAGGTGAGTTCATAGCCCCACCTTTTCTCTTTTAATGGTTTTCATAAACTGTTTTCGGGGTGAGAATACATGCTCGTTTTACAAAGTAAACTTATTGATTGTTATCACTCATGCGTTACATGAATATTTTTACTTGCTTACTACATGACTTCTAAAACATGTGTGATACATGGCTGTTTCTTATGAACTGATTAAAGCTTGATTTGTTTACTACATCATTTGAGATCATTAAATTCCTATATATGAAAACCGTGAGTTTTGAACACATTACTTGTTTTACTTTGGACACAAGTGCTTTTCAAGTTGTATGCTATCCAGATTATTGCCTGAATATTATTGCCTAAGTCCTTTATCTGCTACTTAAGTCCCCTGTTTATCATGAACCGTCAGTCGCTATTGTAGTGAGCGCGAATGTTGTGGATAGATCTATCGGGACTGACAATCCCCGTCTACTTTTCCAGACTTTATGGTTTTTAGATAACCATGTGACGCACTTAACATTTGAGGTATCCTTGGGGTTATTAGCAGTATACCCTACTTTTATTGGGGCAAAAATCTTGTTAAGGTGTCGGTGTCATGAGCTTAGCGCAATAATATATATTCCATTTAGACTTGGTGAATTTGTTTCTCTTGTCTACATTACTTTAATCTTGTGGTCCACTACTCAACATTACTGGATTTATTGAATCACTACTTGGATTTTGACAACAATTCTTTTAAATATTGTAACGCTACTTTTCTTACTGGCATATCACTTGATTTATTTCAATATTGTTTTTACTTAAACCTATGAATTCACCAACATCATTATTGACGTTTTTGCTTGTATTTTCTCAGGTTAACTCTTGTTAGCGAAGCATTGGGAGCATTCGAGACGCGTGGATATCAACAAAACTCAAGGACTCAGTTTTCTTCACATTCGATAACTTTTTAACTTCAAATATACAAAATGAGACACGTTTGAACTCTTGTAATCCTGTTAAATTATAAATTATTGGGACCTGATTTTACTCTGAAATTTTAATCGAATGCGACATTTTAGTAACGTCTCTTTTGAGGTCGTTTTTTGTAACTTATACTTTATACTATGAAGTAGCACCCCAAAGTGGTATTCTGCTGCGTTGCGATTTTATGGGGGTGTTACAACGTGCGTCCTAGACTTCGGGGAAAGTTAGGATGTTCATTTTCCATTAGTTGAGTTTTCGTATAACAATAGTTACCATTCTAGTGTGAGATGTGCGTCGTTTGAGGCTTTGTATGGTAGGAAGTGTCGTTACCCGATTATGTGGGCAGAGATTGGAGTTGATAGGGCCTGAGTTAGTGCAAGAGACCACTGAGAAGGTCTCGCAGATTAAGGATAGACTTAAGGCTGCACGTGATCGCCAGAAAAGTTATGCCGATAAGAGGATGAAGCCTCTAGAATTTAGTGTAGGTGACTAGCCTTGGAAGGGTGTGGTACGCTTTAGGAAGAAGGGGAAACTATTACCTAGATTTGTTGGACCATTTGAGATCGTTAAGAAGGCAGGTCTTGTAGCCTATATACTTAGACTACCTAAGGAGTTGAATGGTGTTCATGACACGTTCTACGTGTCGAACCTTAAGAAGTGTTTGGCTGATCCAACACTGCAAGTGCCCTTGACAAAGATCCAAGTAGATGCTAAGTTGAATTTTGCGGAAGAGCCTGTAGAAATCTTAGAGAGAGAGTTCAAGAAGCTTAAGCGGAGTAGAATTGCCATCGTCAAGGTTCGGTGGAATTCGAAACGTGGACTTGAATTCACATGGGAACGTGAGGACCAGATGAAACTTAATTATCCGCATATGTTTAGTGCTAGCAGTAGCTGAATTTCGGGGGCGAAATTCTTTTAAGGGGGGTGGAATGTAACCCTTGCCCTTTTTGTGAGTTTTGCATGTTATAATTTATTCCTTTGACTATTTGACTTTTGTCATTTTATGTTAGAACAAGTACCGTGTTGACGGTGATGGATTTTATACGATTGAGGTGTTTTATGGTTATATGGTGTATAATAATCCTCTTTAGAGGGTATTATTATGTTGATTATGTTCCGGGTGGTTTGACTCGTAAATTGTTTGAAATGCCGAAAAACAAGTCCCGACACGTCCGTTAATGTTCAAATGAGTTTTGGGAAGTATAATGTGGAAATATATTGTGTAAATACTCTAAGTTATTGGAAAAGTATTTTTAAGATGAATAAAAATGCTAAGTAACTTCGGGAAATATTTTACGATCAAGGTTTTTGAGTTTTAAGTGAACCCGACACAAAAACGACATCCTGGAACCCTCCTTAGGATCCCTATCCGGTTCGAGACCAAGAGGGGACAAGGATGGCTTATTTTTAACTCCTTGGTCCTTTGTTGGTACATAGTTTTGGCTTATATAGTTTTGTATCCATCCTAAACACACACTTTTCATGATTTCAAAAACACACTTCTCTCTTTTTCTCTTTTGTTGGTTCGTCCGAGTAAACACACACACACACACACACACACACTTATAATTTTTGAAACTTGATCAAAAACATGAAGATTTGCAGAGTCGTGGGTTGATTCTAGTATCCGGGTTATTGTTTAAACTACGTTTGGGTAGTCGATTCGCATCCGTTCTCGCTTGTCAAAACCCTCTTTGTAAGTTTTATAAATTTTTATTTAACTTGTACTTCTGAGTGCTAAATGATGCATAAAGGTAGTTGTACGGTGCGTTTGTTAAAAATCGAAAACGAAAGGAATAAAAGGGTGTTTTTGGTTCGAATAGAAGTAAAAAGGGAATAGGGATTTTTTTAGTTTTATTGTCGTGGTCGTGATGGTTGAAAAACATTTATTTGTGATGTAGCTTATTTTAAATATTTGATTGTTTGGCTTATTTTTAAGCACTTTTGAGCTTATTTTAAGCTTATAAGTTCACGGCAAAAGGGAGAAATTCAAGAAAGGCATTTTTGGCTATTTACCTCTTATGTCGTATTTTTGGTGGACTATTTTGATAGCTTATGGTAATAACAGAATATACTACGTAGCTTATTAGCTTATTTTCAAGCTTAATGAATTGGTTTTTGGGAGCTAAAGGGCTCACGGCCCAATAAGCCTCAATAAGCCTCAATAAGTCATGGCTTATTGAGTGCTTATTGTGGTCCGGATTACTTTGTTACTTATTGTTTTGGGCTTATATTTACTAATGAGCTTTGATATTGGGCCTAAAGTATATATTATACGTATGAATATCTTAATGGATCCTTATTGGGCCTTAAGGCCTAATAAGCGAAAACTAGTCGTTTTAAGAGATTTGACGGACTTTTGGAAAGCGAAACATACTTATGAATTGATATTGGAAGTCGTTTGGAAAATACGTTTTGGTGAACATTGTGAAATATGAATTTTTGGCATTTTTTTGGAAAATGGTGAATTTGTGAAAAATTGTTTGAAATTAAGGTTTAAAACCTTGGAAAACGTTCTATAAACGTACAGGTCATGTCTAAATTTCGTAAAAAGTCTATACTTAGAATTTTTACTCAAAATGTGATTTTCAATAAAAGACGAAAATTATATTTTTCCAAAATTTTCCAAAGTGCTTAGTATAATTAAATGTTTCTTTTCTTATAACTTAAATGATGAATTAATGGTAATTAAAAGTACCGAATGGATTTACCGATATATCGAACAGTTAGCAGCATAAACATCCATGTTGAGCAGCATTAAAATCATTTGAAGCCATCTTTACGAAAAAGAACGTATAGCCAGGTTGTAATCATGTTGGTGAAAAAGCATGGGCTTTGTTGATAGTGCATGCTCAAGGCACATGACTGGAAACATAACCCATCTTTTAGATTTTAAAGATTTGATGGAGGTTATGTTACTTTTGGTGGAGGAGCATATGGAGGCAGAATTACTGGAAAAGGTACTATTAAAACTGATAATCTTGATTTTGATGATGTATACTTTGTCAAAGAGTTAAAGTTCAACCTCTTTAGTGTCTCACAGATGTGTGACAAAAAGAACTATGTTCTTTTTACTGACTCTGAATGTCTTGTCATATCTCCTGATTTTAAGTGCCTGATGAAAATCAGATACTTCTTAAAATTCCTATTACATGATAACATGTATAATTTTGATAATGAAAAACATAGTGCCTAAGAACAGTTAACTTGTCTAGTTCATAGGCACATCTGAAGGAAATCAATGTTAATGGCAATAGAAGGCTTGGTCATATAAATTTTAAGAAATATCTTGTGTTATTGATCTATGAAGTAACACGCCCCGGACCCTTATTCCGCTGCGACCCAATTTGGGGGTGTTACAGCCTGTCTTAAAGGCAAGCAACACAGAGCCTCTTGTAAGACCAAGGCCTTTAATCCCATTACTAAGCCATTGTTTATGCTACATATGGATCTCTTTGGTCCAACTTCTGTTAGTAGCTTAATGCATAAAAAATACTGCTTAGTAGTCACTGATGATTATAGTAGATTTTTATGGGTTTTCTTTTTAACAACTAAGGATGAAACAAGTGAGATCCTTAATTTTTTTATCAAAGAAGTAGAAAACCTAGTGGATAA
>BQNB010123625.1:0-13619 GCA_026074375.1 Tanacetum coccineum
CACCCAATTAAAAATGTGATTGGAGATGTGAAGTCCTCTATTTAGACAAGAAGAATGACAAAATCTACTTCTGAACAAGGGTTTCTCAATGCTGTATATGAACAGAAAACACATGAAACCCTGAATACTTGTTTATATGCTTGTTTCTTATCACAGATTGAACCTATAAGCATTGCTAAAGCTCTATATGATTCATCTTGGGTGGAAACAATGCAGGAAGAACTTCTATAATTCAAGCTCCAACAGGTTTGGAAACTTGTAGATTTGCCTAATGGGAAGAAGGCCATTGGAACAAAATGGGTCTTAAGAAACAATAAAGATGAAAGAGGGATTGTGATTAGGAATAAAGCAAGGTTGGTTGCACAAGGTCATAGACAATAAGAAGGTATAGACTATGAAGAAGTTTTTGCTCCTGTGGCAAGAATTGAGGCAATAGGATTATTTTTAGCCTATGCTTCTTTTATGGGTTTTCTGGTATATCAAATGGATGTAAAGAGTGCATTCTTATATGAAACCATTGAGGAAGAGGTTTATGTTACTCAACCACCAGGATTTAAATATCCTAACTATCCAGACAAAGTTTACAAGGTGGTCAAGGCACTTTATGGGTTGCATCAAGCTCCAATAGCATGATATGAAACCTTGGCTAACTATATGTTGGGCAATGGGTTTAAAAGAGGGAAGATAGATCAGACATTGTTTATCAAGAAGCAAAAAGGAGATATTTTGCTTGTATAGGTCTATGTTGATGACATTATCTTTGGCTCTACAAACAAGGAGATGTGTACTGCATTTGAGAAGCTTATGAAGGATAAGTTTCAGATGAGTTCTATGGGAGAACTTAATTTCTTCTTAGGATTACAGGTAACATAGAAGGAAGATGGAATATTTATCAGTCAGGATAAATATGTAACTGAGATTTTGAATAAATTCAACTACACAGATGTGAAGTCTGCTTCTACTCCAGTTGATTTGGAAAAGCCTTTAGTCAAAGATGGAGATGCTGATGATGTTGATGTACATCTCTATAGATCTATGATTGGGTCTTTGATGTATCTCATAACATCTAGGACAGATATTAGGTTTGCAGTATGTGCATGTGCGAGATTCCAAGTTACACCAAAGACATCCCATCTCTTAGCAATCAAGAGAATTTTTAGATATCTGAAAGGCAAACCAACATTAGGCCTTTGGTATTCTAGGGATTCTCCATTTGAACTAGTTACTTATATTGATAGTGACTATGCTGGAGCAACTCAAGATAGAGAGTCTACAACTGGAGGTTGTCAGTTTTTAGGAAATAGGTTGATATCATGGCAGTGTAAGAAGCAAACTGTGGTTGCCACCTCTACAACTAAAGCTGAATATGTGGCTGCTGCTAGTTGTTGTAGAGAAGTACTCTGGATTCAAAATCAATTGCTGGATTATGGGTATAATTTCATGAATACTGTCATTAATATTCACAATAACAGTACTATTTGCATTATTGAAAATCCTGTTCAACATTCTAAAACAAAACATATAGAGATTAGGCATCATTTTATAAGATATTGCAATGCTAAAAAGTTAATACAAATGGTTAAAAGTCATATTGATCATAATGTTGCAGATCTTCTTACAAAAGGTTTTGATGCTGGAAGGTTTCAGTACTCGATCTCAAGTATTGGAATGCTTAATCCTTAATGTCTACATCTCTTTATGTCTTTGTAAAAGTTTTGTAAAGAATTAGTACTATTAGTCTTGTCAATTAGTACTGCTAAGTATAATTAATACTGCTAATTATACTTAAGACTACTTGTTAAAACTGTTAGTCATACTTAATACTGTCAAGAAGAAAATACTTTGGATTGTGTATTTTTTTGCTATGGACTAACACCTGCAAGCTAAGCATATTGAATACCTGATGTTGAAAACTTCACCTCTGAAGTATTGTTTGAGGGGAGGCTACTTATGTCAATATACAGTCAAGCATGGATGGAAGGACATGTAATATCAAAAGTAGGGGTGTGCATGGTTCGGTTTGGGTCGGTTTTTGGCGAAAACCGAAACCGAACAGAAATATTCGGTTTTTATAAAACCAAAAACCGAAACCGCTCGGTTTTTGGCTGTTCGGTTTTTTCGGTTTCTCGGTTTTTTCGGTTCGGTTTTTTCGTTTTTTCGGTTTCAAACCGTTTAAATTTGGTTTTTGCTAATTTATATTAATAAACTTATTTTACGTAGAAAATTGGTTATTTTTTTAATTTTTTTGTCAAAATGATCCTAATAATGTTTACACAAATTTTTACAATTATACACATATAAATGAGAGACACACATGCATGTGAAAATACACATAATATGATCATTGTCATTGTACAACATATTGTCAAGTAAACACACGTACATGACAAACATATATATAAACATTAAAATAATATATATTATAATAATTTCATCCATAAAATAAATATAAATTTAAAATTTTTAGTTATCATTTATTTATTTATATTATATTAATTATATATTATTATAAAACTGGTTTGGTTCAGTTTTTACGGTTCGGTTTTTGACCAAAAACCGAAACCGAACCAAAATTTTTCGGTTTTTGAAAAATTAAAAACTGAACCATCGGTTTCTAGTTTCGGTCGGGTTTTTCGGTTCGGTTTTTTCGGTTTTTGGTTCGGTTTTGGTTTTTTCGGTTTCTTCTGCTCACCCCTAATCAAAAGTGTGTTAAAAAGAATAAAAAACATCTTGGCATGTCAAAAGAGGTCGGGACACCAAGATACCTCAGTCTAGTGGTCCCCTGTAAAGGTTAGTGATGAGGCTGTCCATAAGGAGTTGGATGACAGAATGGAAAGGGCTGCCACTACTGCTTCTAGCTTAGAAGCAGAGCAGGACAGTGGTAACATCAATAGGACCCAATCCATGGCAACACTTAATGAGCCAAGTCCTTAGAGAACTGGTTCAGGTAATGGTCCTAGGTGCCAAGATACCATATTAGGGGTGTAGATGCTCAAACTAGGTTTGAGGCTACATCTAAATAGTCCAATGATCCACCTTTCTCAAGAGTTAACACACTTGGAAGTGGGGAGGATAGTATGAAACTTATGGAATTGATGGCACATTATACAAAACTGTTTGAATTGGTGAGAAAAAGAAAAGAGAGATATAGTGAGATGAAAAACAGATAGAGAGTTGTGTGATAAAAACAAAAAGAGTGAATTGGTAAGCAAAAAGAATTGAGAGATAATGTGAGCATAAAAACAGAAAGAGAGACTGTGAGTGCCAAGATTTGGTGATGGAAATGATTTTTGGATGAAATTGAGGTTAAAACTGCTATCTCAAAGTTAGTACTGCTAGGCATTACTTAGTACTATTGGGCATTACTTAGTATTGATGAACATGTTTTAGTACTGCTGGGCTTAAAGTTAGTACAGTTAGGCTAAAATTAGTACTGCTGGATGACCGTTAGTACTGTTTGAGCCATAACAGAATTTTTTTCACTAATTCTAGACGTTGTGATATTTCTGCCAAATGCCTTGTTTATAGCCTATAGGGTTTGACTAATTGGAGAATTCATGATCTTTTTATAAATTCATAAGATTTCTTCAAGATAAGAACAAAATTCTTTCAGTCGGTCAAATCACAACCCTAAGTACTCTTTATACTATCTCAATTAACTTTGTCAACCTTACATTTTCTCATAAACGAGCCTAACCCAGAACTTTAATCGTATTTTTCTCTCATCAAATGGCAAAATTGGAGTTTTGCGACAAACACAACAAGGTGGCCTACTTACAGAAGCCAAAGGGAAGTGAAGCCTTTCATCAAATTATGGATTTTCTAAATTCTAGTCATATCAAGTATGCCCTTATTGAGAATCCCAAGATATATATTTTCTTAATCCAACAGTTTTGGGGAACAGCTACTGCTAGAACAACTGATGAAGGAAAAGTGGAAATAACTGCTAGCATTGATGGACAAGTCAGGACTATCACTAAAGCATCTCTAAGAAGACACCTCAAGTTGGAAGACTCTGATGGTATTACTTCTTTACTAAATACAGATATTTTTGAGCAACTTGCTCTTATGGGGTATGTGTCTGATTCTGCTAGACTTACTTTTCAAAAGGGACACTTTTCTCCTCAGTGGAGGTTTTTCATTCATACAATCCTTCACTGTTTAAGTTCAAAGACAACAGCTTGGGAGCAATTTAGTAGCAATATAGCAACTGCTATAATTTGCTTGGCCACAAACAAGACTTTCAATTTTTCAAAAATGATCTTTGATTCTATGGTAAAGAATTTGGATAGCACACACAAGTTTTTAATGTATCCAAGATTTCCTGAAATCTATTTAAACAAACAAAAGAGACTTCTTCAACCTCACACCAGAACTTATCCTACTCCTACCTTTACACAAAAACTGTTTAGCAACATGAAAAGGGTTTCCAAGGGTTATTCTAGGGTAGACTTTCCTCTATTTCCTACAATGATCACTACACCTGAGTCATCTCCTATAGAATAACATCTTCACCATCCTTATCACCCCAAACACATAAATCACATCAATCATTACCGATTAGGGATATAACCAGACAGGCAACTAAGATTCCTCAGTCTTAGTTTCCTACTCAAACCCAAGTAGCTGGTGTGGCTACATTCACAAGTATGGATGTTGATGCTGGATGGGCTGCCACTACTAACATTGGCTTAGATGCAGGTCAGGGCAGTGGTACCATACATAAGACCCCTACCAGGCCCCATGATTCACCTCTCCCAAGAGTTCATACACTTAGAAGTGATGAGGGCAGTCTGCAACAAAATGAATTGATGGATTTAGTTACCAAGTTGACAGATAGAGTTGAAGTTTTAGAGAATGACATGCAGCAGACAAACAAGGTTTATAGTTCTGCTTTTACAAAGCTCATCTTAAGAGTGAAAAAGTTGGAGAAGAAAGTCAAAACAAACAAAGCTAGGTTAAGGACCAGGATAGTTATTTCAGAGGATGAAGATGCTGAAGAGGATTCTTCCAAACAGGGGAGGAAGATTTTTGAAATTGATAAAGATCCTAAAATCTCATTAATATAACCTGAGCAAGACATGGAATATGATTTTGATGTTAGTATTGTTGAAGGATTTACTACTGCTAGTGTACCTGTTACCACTGTTGGGATAGAGATTAGTACTGCTAACATATCAGTTAGTACTGCTAGTGCGACTCCTGAAGTTAGTAATGCTGCTGAAAATTTAGTATACATCAGAAGGAGTGCATAAAAGAGAAAAGATAAAGGAAAAGCTATTATGAAAGAAGATGAATCTGTTCAGAAGAAGACAAAGAAGCAATTAGAGCAAGAAAGACTTGGGCATGAAGAAGCTATTAGATTGCAAGAACAGATTAATGAAGAAGAAAGACAAAGGATTGCTAGGGATGCAGAAATAGCTAAACAGTTACAAGAAGAATTTGATAGAGCAAGACAAGAACAAGAAGTTGTAGCTGAAGCTGATCAAGCCCATGATATTGATTGGAGTGATCCTGCTGTTCTAAGATATCATGCAGTTCAGAACAGATCTTTCTCTAAAGCTGAAGTAAGGAAGAATATGTGTATATATTTGAAGAATCAAGGAGGATACAAGCTGAGTCATTTCAAGGGAATGAGTTATGAAGATATTAGACCTATATTTGAAAGAGTATGGGATCAAAATAATGCTTTTGTACCTAAGGATTCTGAGATTGAAAAGGAAGTGATGAAGAGACCTGGATTTGATTTTCAACAAAAGTCTAGTAAAAAGAGATCAAGAGAAGATTCTGATGAAGACAATGCCAAGAAACAGAAACTAGAGGATGATGCTGAGAAGAAAGAGCTTAGAGATAGTATGGATGTAGTTCCAAGGGATGATATTGCTATTGATGTTGAGTCTCTTGCTACTAAATACCCAATAGTTGACTGGAAGACACATGTTTTGACAGAAAATATGATGTATTATCAAATCATCAGAGGAGATGGAAGTTCTAAAAATTACAAAATATTCAGTGAAATGCTTGATGATTTTGATAGGCAAGATGTAAGATGTGATGGATCTACAACAATCAGATACAAGAAAGTATGATACAACAAGTCTAGAAGGATTGACTTGTTACTTTGGGTCGACCTGAAGTTCGTATTGGAGGCCTAATGAAGATGATGAAATATGGAAAAATTCATCAGGGATTACAACTTGATATGATGAGATGTTGTGGACTCTTGTGGAATTCATATGTTGCTGATGCATACTGAATTGCTATTCATTTGATGTTTGAGTTGAATTTCCTACTGTACTCAAGAAATCTTTCTAGGTTGTTAAGTAGGAAGACTAGAGGTGTCTCCCAAGAATAAAAATAAAGGTGGGGGTAATAAAAAAATGGCATTTGAACTTTGTAAAGTCTCAACTTCAGAATTAGAAGAATGTTTTGAAGAATCCTCTCAGAAAGGTTTAATTCAAGAAACTTGATGATTTAAAGGTAAATCATAAGTTTAGGGAAGGATTGTTGGGAATTAAACTCATTAGACTTAGTACTGCCAAGTCAAAGTGTTAGTACTGCTTAAGTTTTAACTGTCAGTATAAACTAGTTAGTACTGCTAGAAGAATGTTAGTACTGCTAGGTATAAGTTAGTACTGCTAGTACTAAACTTAACACTGCTGAAGGGATTTATACTACTGATAAAGACTGAAGACTGCATGAAGATAAATACATGTGAAGAGGTGATAAAAGCGTGTTTTGTGATATGTATGGAATGATTCAATGTATATCCTATATAATTAGAAGATATGTTGATATCTTACAAAAGTTTGGAAGATTTGTAGTTATCTTGTAAAGGACTCTTTGGTGTATAAAAGGAGATCCTAGGTTATGGTTGAAAGTACACTACGATAGACATATTCATAGCTTCAAGGTTGTAAACCCTATTACTAGACAGAGTACTCGTATTATTCATCATAATAATATTGAAGCTTTTTGGTTATATTCATTGTTCATTCATTCTACTGCATTACAGTTTACTATTACATTGATATTCTTCTAAATATTAAAGAGTAGATTCCGCACACTCTTTAGTATCAACAAAATTTCTTTTTCGGAGTCGTTTTTTATTACCATATCATCAGCATTTTCCTCCATATTTCTTCCTATCTGGTGGCCGAAAACTTTGTCTATGAGCTTTTGATAAGTGGCCCCTACATTTTTCAAACTGAAGGGTAGTCTTTTGTAGCAGAAAACCCCTTCTCTTGTAAAAAATGCTGTTTTTTCTTCCTCTTTCTCGGCTATGGGGATCTAGTGATACCCCTTGTAGGCATCTAGAAAGCATTTCAGGCGATACTTTTGGAGACCATCCGCCTTTTGTTCAGCTGCGGATAATGGGTGAGGCTCTCTTATGCATGCTTTGTTTATGTTTGTGAAGTCTACACGTAGCTTCCATTTTCCGTTGTCTTTTTTTACGGCCATGGGATTTGATACCCACGTCTGGTACTTAACTTCTCGCAAGATCCCTGCTTTTGTCAATTCTTCTACCTGGCTGTGGATCGCTTCGTTTCTTTCTGCGGCTAGGCTTCTCTTCTTTTTCTTTACTGGTGCCGCATGGTTAAACACGTTTATCCGATGTTCCGTATTGAAAGTTTCTCCTCCAATCGTTATTACTCTTGGCACTCCCGTTATGTGGGTTGAGGTCCATGCGAATACGTCTATGTATCTTTTTAAGAGATCGTGTAGCCTTATTTTTATTCTTGTTGGTAGTTGTCTTCCTATCATAATCTTCTATTCTGGGTACTTGTCGTTTATCACCATCCTTTCTTCTGTATTTACGCAACTGAGGACGTTTTTCTCATTCCCTAGATGTTTATTGGTTTGGCTGTCCTCTTCTTTTTTGATTTCTATGAGTTATACTCCTTGAAGATGGTACCGATACCTCTGGGCGTGTGAAATTTTATAGCTCCGTGGACTATGAACACTACGATTCCTATTTGTTGTATAGCGGTTCTTCCAAGCAGTAAATTGTGTGGCGAATCTGATTTTACGATCACAAATGTGAGTGTTTTCGTTACCGCGACGGGACCCTCTCTAATCGTAACCTCCAAGTGTATTTCTCCTAAAGGCCATGACTTTTCTCCTGAGAAACCAACAAGAGAAGTGTTTGAGTCCACTCGAATGGATCTCATTAACGGTTTCAGTTTCAAGAAGCAATGTTTGTATATTACATCACACGAACTTCCACCGTCTAGGTATGCTCTGTTTACTTGCCTTCCTGATATGTACACCTTGATTATGACGGGATCTGATGAGCCTACATTCGGAAGGGGTGGGAATGTGATTTCCCCTATCCCACCGTGGTTTGCAGGCCTCTTTTTCTAGTTATGGTTTCTTCCGCTTATCATAAGAACAAGAACTTTGTCGGGTGTTAGCTTCTTTTCTTTTTTTTTCTTTCTTATGAGCGAGTACCAGTGGCTTTGTGAACTTCTTCTGTTGACTAAAATGCGATTGGAACTTTGCCTTGAGATCTTCGTAATCAAGGATATTACCTGCTTTCTTATTGTTCCACCATATTCTGGCGGAATCTTTGAGGGTATATGTAAACATATGGCAGGCTACCGGCATCAACCATTTTTGCATCCGTATAGCCCCTTCGAAAATGTGCAGGAAACTATCTGGGTGCCCTTTCCCATCATAAGAACCAATATAGGAAGGCATTTTCAGTCTGTCTGGGTGGGGGGGGTAATCCTCTATCCAGCATACAAAAGGTGTTACCGAACCCACAAGATTCAAGGAAGCGCCCGCTAGGTTTGGTTTGGTATACGCAGGCACGTTTGGGAATGTGTACATAGGTTGTGTATAGAAAGGATAACTGTTTGTAGGCATATTTGCGGGGTACGTGAAACCGTTCTGGGAAGGCATATTACTATTTGCGAAGGTCTGTGGTGCGTGCCCTCCCTGTGGGAGATGGGCAAGAATTCCCCCTATAGGGAGGTTTCCCGGTAGAGTTTGCATGGGGAAGCTTAGGTGTTGCCAGTTAACATAACTCATAGGTTGTTGATAAGGGTGAATGTGAGTAGGCATGAACCCGTTGGGTATATTCAAGCTAATAGGTATGAAAGGTTGAGCATGGTGTGAGAGGAACGTACCGTTAGAAGGGAGATTACCTCCTATGTTATTTGGAAGTGTCTGACCTCCGTAAGCGGAAGTCAGAGAAGGTTGCAAAGGTTGTCCATTCTCGCCTCTCCCCAAATGGGCTGCTAAAAGTAGAGGGAGATTCACACTTTGACCTCCATCTCCTCTGGGTGCTTCTTCTGAAGGCCTGATACGCTAAATATAATATATACTAATATATTATCACAAGAGAAATTAAGAAAATTCCCTAAGGAAAATTCACTCTTTAAAATATATATATATAATATATAATATACGTATGTTTACCGGAAAGTATGATTTCCCGGGTCGTTTTCCCAACGATTTGAAATTGAAACCTCGCTTGATATTGGATACTGATTTGAATGGGTTTGAAGATTGATTGGGTTTTCTATAACTACTAATTAAAAGCACAATTAAACACAAGTAATTAAAAACAATTAAAGCACAAAATCAATTAACGGGACAAATAAAACGCGACAAATAAGCAAGTAAACTAAATTTAACTCCTAAAAATGAAAACTAAATTTCTAAACCTAAATTAGGACGAAAGAAAATTTTAAGAAAAAGAAAAATATTTTTTTGATTATTTTTGAATTTTTTATGAATTAAAAACTATTTAAATCTAATTAAATCCTAAAAATAAAAAATAGCAAGTAATTGAAGTTATATTTTTCCTAGATAAAACAAAGAAAAAGAAAATTTTAGAAAAAAGAATCACTATTTTTGGCTTTTTAGATTTTAAGATATGAATTTTCTAAGATTTAATACTAATTAAAAGTATAAAAATAATAAAACTATTAAAAATATAAACCTAAAATTTTTATAAAAATTATACTAGAGAAAAGAAAATGTAGAGAAATTTTATAAAAGTAAAAGCCCTAATTTTTACTTTTTAATTAAAGTTTAATTAAACTAATTAAAAACTAAACCTAATTATTTATTAAAATTATTAAACTAACAAAGAAACTTAACTAAGGACTAACTATGCAAGTCCTTAAAGGACTAACAATGCAAAACAAAGGACTAACTGAGGAAACAATTAAAACTTAAAAGTTACACTTCCTATCCTGAGGCCCAACCCGACTACACCTATAATCCTTTTAAGCCCAAAGTTAAGAATGATTTTCAAAACTGCTTATTATGAAAAACTTATAAAATCAAAGTTGTAGAACAAGTGGTAGTGAACAATTTTAACAAAAGCACCTCTAGCTGAAAGCCAATAATAAGCTCAAAAAGAGCTTATCATTAAGCTGAAAACAGAAAGTGGGGGTTTTCCCTTGGTTTCACTTAAACAGCTAAAACAAGCTCAATTTAAGCTCAAATTGAAAAGCAAAAGGAGATCTAAGAAGCTTATGATGTGCTTATACTAATTAAGAAAAGAAATTTGAGCTAGAAACACTGAAAAGCAACTGAAATTGATGATGAAAAAGCTAAACTCAGGAAACAAGTCAAAAAGCTCAAAAACAATATAAGCTCAAATGCTCAAAAAGCAACCTCAGACCTTAAGCTTTTGCAAACTAGTTTACCTACATATAAGCTAAGTTACCAAATCATAAAAACCTAAACTATAAGCTAGAAATCTTAATTTTAAAAGCTAAGTCTAATGGCTACTGTTTTTGGATTTTTTTGGCTTTTTAGTGACTTTTGAACTAAAATGTACTATAGAAAATAAGCTTAAAAATGAAAGATAAGCCTTAATCTATATTAAGCTGTATCTAATCTAAAAGTAAACTGAATCTTTAAGCCTAAGAACTAAATTTACTAACCTAAAATTTAAATCAAAAGTGACAGCAGTGGTAACTGTGTTACCACTGCTAGTGTAAATGGCAAAGGACCAAAGCAAGATGTGCAGGTACCTTGTGGTTACCACTGCACTACACACTCTATTTGAGTGTGTTAAAAACAAATTCAAGCTCAAACCTAACCTAACTTACTTGGATCTAAATTAAGCTAGTAAAGAAAACTATAAAGGTGCCCTGGTGCTGAATCAAGCATAACAAGCCACAAATTCACTTTAACTTCAAACTAAGTACTCAAACCTTTTTAAAACTTGTTCTCTTATGAAAACTCAGCTGTCCAAAGTGCAAATACAAAATGACCTTGACTTTTAGTGGTCAAACAGTCTAAAACCAAACACTCCTTATACTACTAGACAGATATGATTAAGCTTTTAATTTTGAAAACTACTTATGAAAACTAAACTACCAGATAACTAGGAGCTTATAACAACTTATTTAAACACAAATCAACAACTATATAAGCAATAATGAAGATCTACACTAAGCTAATAATATTTTTGGCTTTTATGAGTTTTAATGACAGAAATGATAAACTAAGATCTATGACATTTAAGCTAAAAACAGATGATATAACACACTTAATAAGCTAGAAATAATGTAAATAAGCACTGATAAGCAATCATATTTAGCAAATAAGCAAACCTTAAACTAATAAGCTATTATTTAAGCAATTGAACTAAAAAAAATTAAGGACAAAATGAAATAGAAAGAAACTTACAAGAGGCCTAGCTGAACAAGGCTTAATTGCTCTTAGAGCTTTGCTACAAGCTCTAGCTTATCCTAGGATAAGCTAGTATAAGTCCATGAGAGCCCTTCCATGTTTGGCTCTCCTTCCAAAAGCCACAATCCAAATGTAAAGGTATCTAGACTAGTTTATTGATTTAAGTAAGATTAACAACTGAATTAAGCTCAATTTCAGCTTAGAGACTGAAAGAGCTGAATAAGAGCTTATAGGATTTTATGAGTAGCATTTGAGAACAATTGTGCTTATTGAGAGCTTATGAATAAAAGAGGTTAAGAAGATTAAAAGCAAACACTGAATTTGATTAACTAAAAACTTTGATTACATTAGATAAAAGACAATTACAACTGATTTTTAAAAGAAAATTACAATAAGCAAAATATCTAAAAGCTACACTAGGTGAAAACTAGGAAAAAGAAGATAAAAAAAAGATAAGATAATTTATGTGCTTATGACTGTTATATGAATATTATATGGTTTGATTGTACTTTCATGCATCAAGGTAAATGGCAAGGGATGTGATTAGCATAGATTGCTATGTTTTGTAAAAGGTCTGCCCTATTGTAAATGCTCCAACTGGTAGGCTTTTAGGTGCTTATGACCTCGAAGTTGCGACTCCAAGAGCATTGGTACACGCTGGTAATAAGACTAGCCGGGATGCTAGGTCTTGGTACATGATTAGCAGGGATGCTAAGTCATGGGTTGTGATTGTTTTGCATATATTCACTGTCATATTGCACAAATTGTCCATTGTTTGAAATATTGGCACATCGACTGGGTTTCCTTCAAACCTACGAGCTCACCAACATTATTGTTGACCTTTTCGAGTATCATTTTCAGGTGAAGTTAATGATCAGTAAGGTTGTGATGCGAGCTAGAAGACTTTAAGAGTATCCTGTATGGATCATGTATTGAGAAGTTTTGCATTTGATGTTCATTTTAAACTTAGCATTTTGATGATTTAAGTTCTAAGATTTGTATGGACCCCTGTGTGGGCTTGAGATGAATAATCATCATGGCACTTATTAATGCATTTTAGTTTTTCTCTATCTTGTATCTTGTGTTATGATTGATCATTCTTCGTAGCATGCCCGAGTTTCCGCCTATGTTAAGGTATGACAGTTTAGTAATCAGAGACAAGTTTATAGAGAACTAGGTTGTTTAGCCTAGACTATAACCTAGGAACCTTCATATAGTTGCGTTATTAGATATATGTGTGTGGTGTTCCGATTATACTTATGTGGTTATATAGTATATCATACTAGTAAGTTAATCATTGAAATGTGTGATCCTAATACTGGGTACGACTGGGAAAGGATACGAATATAAATACGATGGCCAACATAGTTATAAATGTATCATGACTCAAGTATATTTAGTATTGTCGTTCACACATATCGGTGTTGACACCTTAGCACCGTATTATGTGTATCATAGTATATTAAGTTATACTATATATATGGTAACCTTCTCGCCTACCTAATGCTACCTAAGTCCTCCCTCGTGTAGATAATGCCGCCAAGAATGATGACACAGAGTCCTGTTCGGGCAACTGCTGCCTCACAAGGAGGAAGGACGGGTAGACGGACTGGTAGAGGAGGTGGTAGAACTAAAGGTTGATCTGGTTATCAAGGTAATGGTAAGATTGATGGTCAAGGTGTCCAAGTATGTGGTCAAGTAGGCGATCAAGGTAATGAGGTGAATGATGGTGTTGATGGAGTTCCTGACTTCTCCATTATCATTGCACAACAACTGCAGAACTTACTTCCCACTGTCTTAGCTCAAGTAGGCAACCAAGGTAGAAATCAGGGGACTGGTAGGAATCAAAATGGTGATGTCGTCAATGACAATATCCAGGGCGATGTTAGGAATGTCATTACAGACAACAACTGAAGGGGTTGTACTTATAAGGAGTTATTAGCTTGTAACCCGAAAGAGTA
>BQNB010123626.1:4548-20065 GCA_026074375.1 Tanacetum coccineum
ACACAAGATAATACAGAACACATAGTTATCATAGTTAGCAATCTGTAATCTTCAAGAACACTTTAACAAAGTTATTATTCAGTTGTTCGTTGTTCTTCTTAGTACATGTGTTAAGATTCCGCATTAACATATTGTATTCATAGTCATTGTTTCTACATAGTCATTTGTATTTATACATCTTGGCTATCATCCTTTATAGGCTGCAAAGATCCATTCAGTTTAACAAGGACCTTCATAAAGATTCATGTAAACCCAAGTTTTATTATTGTAAATTGTAAAGTGTATGATCTTGTATCTTGTGCGATGAATGGTATCGTCGCACTCTCATGATTCCAACACTGACGGGGTGTGGCAGATTGGTATCAAGAGCCAAGGTTATAGAGAATGCCAATTTTTATAAAATAAAATAAAAAAACGCAACTATAACCGGAAAATGAAGTCTATTTTTAGTAAAACCTCGAACATGGCAAAAGTCAAAATAACCCAAGCAGTTCATGGTATTTTTCCTAAATTACGCATAACTTGATCAACTATGCTTATTTCAGGAAGGACTATGAAATGATGGGTTAGTTTCCTAAAGTTATGTTAGAGGAGGGAAGGGAAGTGTGAGTAATGTGACCACCTGAAAATGATAGGATGTAAAGTGATGAGAACACTTGCGAGTGTTGAGATTGAGATTATGTTGATTTTAGGATTGCCATGCTGCCTTAGTAGTAGTAGTAGTGTGCGATGCCTTGAGAGTGTAAGTAAAATTGTCGCGGATAGCGATGATTGACTGATTGATTGATGTTGGCCATGCTTGCCTTAATGTAGTACGTGTTGCCTTGAAATTTTTTTTGGATAGTCGCAGGTAGCGACGTGATTTGAGAATATGCTTTTGTGGATTATGTGTTTTATGTGTTGACCAGTTGTGCCCGTTCGGTATCGAACCTGGTCGGTGATTATTCATTGTTCGTATTCTTCCCGATATATTTAATATATATAAGGATATATGTATGTATATATACGGTTACGAATGTCTAATTTCAAATGCTATAATGATTTTTATGTGTAAGCATAATGATGATGATAATTTGGATAATAATATTTTATACTTATACCCTTTTATCGTGTTATCACATGATGTCTACCCCAGTGATTGTTGACCCAAAGAGTTCCACCCAGGCAGACGGAGCTCAGAGCTCATGAGTGCACGTACCATTTTCTGAGGATCCCTATAAGGCCATTAGGCAGGCTTATTTGGATGGGACGGACACTGAGTCCGAGCCTTTCGAGGACCCCATTGATACTGAGACACCTGAGTCACCCCTCACTGTAGCACCACCTACATCACTACCTGAGAGTACTCCACCCACTTTGGTTCCTATTCTCCGCAGGACTGCACGTATGGCTGTGCGCGTTCCACCTGCGATGTCATCGGGCCTCTCTGCCAGTATGGCAGAGGTGGCAGCTATGTCTGAGTCCGCGTTCCGTAAGAGGTTTAGGTCCTCTTACGAGAGTTGCTGATAATCGTCTAAATACGTTATCAAACAAATAACCCTTAAATGTATATAATATATAATAAAATACATATACGTATACGTAAGCTAAGTATCATACAAATTATCCTTAGGAAAGAATAATTAGTAATCAACACGGGTATCATTCTCCTCGGTGAGAGGTGAATGGAACTTCACGATTATGTCGGGAATCGAGCTTGATTATCATAAAAGATTTGGGTTTGGTTTCTAATTCTAATAACGCAAATGGAAAGTAAATTTAAGGCACGCTAATCTAAAAAGGCACAATTAAAGCATTAAAACGATAACAGAAATTTAAAGAACGCGACTAAAACCTAAATTATCAAATTTTAACCCTAAAATTGTAAATTTAATTTCTAACAGTCCTAAATGATAAAAAATAATTTTAGAAAAAAGAATTATATAATTTTTTGACTTTTATTTAATTTTTTATGTATTAAAAATAGATTTAATCTAAATTAAATATTAAAAATAGTAAACTAATTATTAAAAATCTGGAAAAATTAAAAAAAAATACTTTAACCTATTTAGAATCTATGAAAAATAAAACTAGAAAATAAGCTGAAACAGATAAGCAGTTAAAAAGCAAATAAGCACAAATAAGCTTAAAACTAAAAATGACTATAAATATTTAATGGTGCATGATATTAAACGAAAAAGACCCAAGGGCAGATGGTAGAGGGTGTGTGTGTTAAAGTGTTGGGAGATAAGGGGAATGTCACAGGTTCGAAACCTGTGACTTCCTTTTTGATGAAAATATTTTTTTTATTTTCTTTTTGAAAACAGCTAATCTATAATTCAAAATAAGAAACTTTTGTAAAACAACTTTTTCTAAAACTTGAAAATAAGCTAGGAAAAAAGCTCAATAAGGATGACAGTTTAGAAAATTAAGACTAATGATTATTTGTTAAAACTGGTTGGACTTTTTGACTTAATAAGCAAATAAGAAAAGTAAAATAAGCTAAAACAGACTCACTCCTAGACCTAATAAGCATAAAGGACCAAAAATAAGCAGACTAATTAAACTTAAAACTGACAGAAACCTTTAAGAAAGATTTCACAACAAGGGCTTTTAAAGACTTACACTTCTAATTTAAACTACGACTAAGAACTAATAAGCATTTTTTAAAGCTAAAATTTGGAAACAGATTTGGGACTAGCCTTAATAAGCACTAAAAAACTAAGAAATAAGCAAATGACAAAAACAAACACCAATAAGCTAAAAGACAGAGGACTATAAACAGGTCTTAAAGGACTATTATCAGAATTTAAGCTAGGATTTAGAACAAATAAGCATTGAGATTAAGCTAGAAACCTTAAAACATATGAAAACCTACTCAAATGACTAAAATAAGCTAAACTTGAGAAAATTAATTAAGAAATTAAGCTGAGAAAAGGACTTAAAAAGTATGGCAGACTATGCTATTTTTTTGGCTTTTTGAATTGAAAATGACAGATTCAAAACCTACTTCTAAGACTCAATAAGCTCTTTAGAAAACAAATAAGCTGAAAACAGTTCAAGCCCTAGACGTAATGAGCTTAAATAACTTAAAATAAGCACCTAAAATAAGCTGAAAATACTAAAAAACATGTTAAGACAGCAGACCTTAAAGACAGATACCAAAAGACTTTTGAATGATTTTAAGCTAACATAAAAGCATAATAAGCTAAAGAAAAAAGCTAAATTCTAAAAACAGATGGAATTTATCATGTGATAAGTTAGATCCAACCAAATCTAACCTAAACTAAGCTATGACTCTACCTAAAAATAAGTTGCATAAACAGCCCCCTTAAAATTTGCAAATCAATTATGCTAAATGACTTTTTTTTCAACTCAATTGCACAAAAGGCTTTTTCAAAGTATAAACACATAAAAACAGATGCATAAGACCCTTATTTAGGCACAAAAACTAAAACTTAAATGAACTTTTAAGAAGATTGGCAATTAAGCTTTTTGAGAAAACTTTAAAACTGCTAACTTGAACATTCATTAAGACATGTTTAAAAACTTAACAAAAACAACTTAAAGCTTTCTAAAACTAACTTAAGGACTAATCTAAAGCTAATGCAAATTGACTTGATAACCAAAAGCTTACACAAGCAGTTTTAACTAAGTTAAAACTGCTTGTGCCAAACACCCCTTTAAAATTTAGTTATCACTTTTTTAAGCTTAAACAGATTTGAAAAAACCTTGGTTCTTGACAACAGATTATGAACTAAGCAAATGAAAGACAAATAAGCAAATTCCTAGGTAAAATAAGAACTTATTGAAAGAGTAAACATAATAAGCTATTTTAACTATAACTAGGCAGATACACTTAAAAACTAATTTTAGACTAAGCAATGGACATAATAAGCTATTATTAAACAAAATTAACATCAATAAGCAGCAATAAGCACAAATTAAGCAAAATGAAAAGCAGAGGATAAGCAGAAAATAAGCAAATCAGACAATAAGCTAAATTTAAAGTAAAAGAGATAGTACCTTTGTCCTAGCTAAACAGGGACTTAAATGCTCAAAAGAGCTTATCAACTAGCTCCATCTTATCAGAGATAAGCTGGTAAGGAAGCCATAAGCCCATCCATTTCTGGCTTATCATCCCAAACAGCCTATTCAATGAATTTTGAGACAATGTGAGTGATGAGCTTATTTAGTTAAGCTTAAAACAAGCTTAACTGAATAAGTGATAGATTAGAAGGCAATGAGCTTATTTGAGTTAATTCAAAACACATTCAAAACAAGTTTGCTTAAGAGTAAAACAAGAATAAAAGACACAATTTAAAAGGAAATTTCAATTTTATTAATGATTTAAACGTTTACAAGCTTTGAAAAGTAAAGTACAATAACTAAAAGATAATAAGCTGAAAATAAGCTATACTGCACTACTCTACTCCTACACTAATGCCTTGCACTGTGTGATTGAGCCTCCTTTTATAGATGAGGGGAGAAGGATCCAGAACCTCAGGAGCGTCTCATAAGCTTCATTCCAGACCCTTAGATCAAAACAACCTTTCATCCATCATTTTGAGCCCTTGGATCTCTTACACACGTATCTCAACCAATAATGACCTTGAGGATTGCCAGCGTGTCAAGTGAATGTCAAACATGTCAGGTGAGGTCTTCTAGAAGCCAAGAATATAGAGGTTGAATGGGATTTAACCCTGCGTGTGTTGTTGCTCTATATAAAAGAGGGAGGGGAGTGTGAAAAAGATATACAGTAACTCACGTTTTGACTTTGGACTGAGGAGTGGGGTTTCGGTTTTGACCAAGGGAGATTGGGCTTTTTATTATTTCATTGGGCTAGGTTAAAGTGATTTTGGATTTGGACTATTTGTATTAGATTTGTGACTTATAAGTGAATATGGTAACATGTTAATGGGCTGACCCGGCCTAATAAAATGGGTACGGGTTGGCCCATTAAGGATGTATATGCCTTCGGCCTTGATTTCTCATGCTTTTTCCATTCCTGGGCTCGGATTTGTTCGTTTTGCTTTATTTTTTTATCCCTTTGTGTAATATCTGTGACCTGCAAGACATAATTGACAAAACAAACATATACAATGCATTTTTATGTATTTATTGGTCTTTTTAGCTTAATAATAAGAGATAAAAGATATGTGATTAAGCACATATCAAAATCCCCCATACTACGCTATTGCCGTGTCCTCATGCAATGTCATAAACACACTTAGAAAACCAAAAATTCCAACCCCCTTAGACTAATTACCTCGAAAAGTAGCTAAGTGTTCATCTAAGGGGATTAAGAAATCACTAGTTTTGAAAAGCCCCCCGTTTTACCATTTTTATGCATTTATTATTATTCATTTATATCATAACTTTTACGGAACAAGAAACACTAAAAGGATAAATTCATCATCCTTGATTTTTCACCTGCCCCAAACCAAGCTTAAAACGAAATCATTGTTAAATACAAGTTAAGATGCTAACACTACTCAAAATTTGCTAATTGTGAATGCATAGCTACTTTCCGCTCCCTTATTCCTAGATCCTCTAAAGATTTTATTATTATTATTGGTGACGAATAAATTAATGTCTTATTCACATAAAGTAAACCCGGTTTAGACCACCATTAGTTTGAAATCCTTTCCTAAAGAGACGATATGGTGAGAATAAGGTCCACATTAAGGTTCTAATTTCGCACGATTTAGGGGTTATCCTTTTTATTTCATCCGAAACAACTCAACTACGAGTCAGATAGAGGCTTTATTTAGATAGCCCTGGAGTCAAAATTTGGCTTTATTATTATTATTATTATTATTATTATTATTATTGTTGTTGTTATTGAACATTGTTAAACCCACCCGGTCGTTTAAACATCTGCCTCATCGGTATCTGAGTTTGACCATGGGTAATTGTGTCTTATTTTGACCAGAAGATCCTCGACCTTTTTGAAGGCCACAACATCGGCAACAAACCAACCAGATGCAACAAACTTTTATCAGTCTCGGATTTATTAATCTTACAATGGGCCTTCTTTTGAAGACTGCCACATCGGCAGCGAACCGACTGGAGATCTGTATAATGTTTATCAGCCTCTGTTTTTATTATTATTATGACTTTCACCATTTTTATAAAAGACTATCTCATAGGTATGACCGTTGCAGAACATGATACAGTTGTCTTTTTTCGGGATTTAGGTGTTTTATCTGTTTTTGGATTATTGACCTATTTTTACTTGTTCGTGTGGTCTTTTATAGTCCTTGTAAATCTGTGTTGCGTAGCCGTGTTAAAAATTGGTAGCTATTTTCCACTACACTAACATAACCTCGATGTGTACATGAGTTTCACCCGATTAATCTCTATCGAAGGCGATCTAAACTAAGACTCGCAAAAACCAAAGCAACATTATTTATTCAACAATTATATAATGTTTATTAAGTTGATGGGAGCAAAAAGCTATAATTAACCTCTATGAGCTCTAAAGAGATCCAACTACTCCATGTTTAGCATCTCAACTTATATTCAACTCTATCATTTCTCGTTCTTCGCAAATTTAAAATCTTTAATAAAAAGATCCGCGAATGCTTAGTCTAATCAAGCTTTGAATATTTAAAGTCTATTATGGAAACTTGCAAACTCTTGGCTTTTTCAAGCTAGAATTCGCGTTTTAAAGCTTCTTGTATAAAAGACTAGCAAAAGCTTAAATTTATTATATGTTAAGGGACACGCTAGATGCACACATGCTTCGATCAAGTCAAAATTTATTCTCAAAAAGACAAAAACTTGTGTCAAAACACTTATTTTATATTTGATTTTTTTTTAATTTTGGCATAAAATCACAACTTTTTGGTGGCAAAACGGGGTTACGTGAGGACAAGGTAAATGCAGGTAAGATCAAATCGAAAGATCCCCCATACTAGAACTAAACATTGTCCTCAATGTTTAAAAGGGGACTCTACGCAAATCTAAAGCCGTTTATTAATTATGCTAATAAATAAACGTTAATCAATAAGATCTAGGATATCGGATTCCCATAAATAAGCATGCTAAGGATTGAAGATCGAGTCAACGATTGGACAAAACCACGAGCACGAGAGTCTTCAAAATCCGGGTAATCCTGGACATAAAACACAAAACACGAAAACACGAGAAAGGAAAAGGCAAGCCTCCTCACATCATACTTATTCATAATTATTATACTAATATAATACTACTAGGGATAAGCATGGGTTGCCACCCACGAAGCGCTTATTTTTGTTAACCGGGTCTTGAGCCTGACTCGATCCCCCATACTTGATTTGGTCAAGCAGGATAGAAATGGAGATAAGGAACATTCAAGATAGGAATGTCCCCTCCATAAATCATCATCGTGCTTTCAGAATCATTAATAAGCTGAAAAACTTTAAAGCCCCGATGAGATAGAAGATAAGGAGATTTTTCCTTTTTTGAAATGAGAATTCTAGGCTTGAAAACTTTGTCCTCATTTTCGGATAAAACTGGAAGCAAAATGTCAAACACTGGATAAAGGGTAGGAAGGGTGGGTAAAACATTAGGCACATGAACATAAAGTGCTCTTATCGATTTATCAGAAATATCATCCACCACTTTTGTAGTTAAAACTCCCGTATCGGGCTCAATATCAAAGTAAACATCATCATCTGGAGGTTTTCCAGGAGGACGAGGAGATGATAGAACATTATAAAAATCAACGTGAAATGATTCATACTCAGGAAGGGAAATATAATCATTGTTAAGTAATTCTGCAAGAAATAGAACATCCCCCTTCGAATCATAGTCGTCATTCTCAATACCTGGTGGTATCGAGTCATCCGGAGCAAGAAATATATCGATCTCCTCCATAAGAGAGTCACTATCCTCGATGAGGATAAGAGATGGGGAGAAAGATTTGATAATAGCATCAGGAATCTCAGAATTAAGTTCTTCTGGAGAGTGAGGAAATGAATCATTTTTCAATAATTTTTCAATTAGACGAATATCTTCTTCCGGATCGGCTTCAACAATTCCCGGTGGAATTGGATCGATAGGAGCGAGTTTATCGGTGAACTCCTCGATAAGAAAAATTATCGTATTAGCACGATTAGGCAAAGATTGCACTGAATCGGGAATGGCATCTAAGTGATCAATTTCATTTCCCGGTGAAATAGAAACGATATCATCTAAACCTTCATTCTTAGAAGAAGAATCATCACCAACGGGCATATCACACTCACTTTCATTATCGGATAAATCCTCGGATAAATTCTCGGACTCACTTGGGGTTAGGTTAAGGTTCTTAACACTAGACTCATTTTCTTCGTCCGATTCCGTTTCTGGAATAGTGTTAAGATGCTCATCCTCCATTATGAGAGAGTCCGTAATTGGTAAGTCGGGTGTGATTGCAACTGACAGAGGAAGTTCAGAAATAATTTCTCTCAAAAGAATAGAACTTTCCTAGTCATCGTCATCATCATCGTAGTAAATAGGAGGCTTCCAATATTGAGAACTAACTTTAGCTGGCTGCTCTTCCTGCTTTAGCTGATTCGAATTTTCATCAAGAGTTTGTAAATCTTTAGAAAATTGAAGTAACAATTCTTGCATACTTTCTGGTTTATTTTGCTCTTCTTCCACAGCTTGCTTAATTTTAAGAAATCTTTCCTCGGCTAGCAATAAAGCCATACTCTTTTCTTTAGGAGGAATTTGATCATACTTCTTTAAAAAGGCTTGTATAGCTTCCATTAGATTTTCTCGAGCTTGCAACATTTCCATACTCATTTCTTGAGGGGGTTGATGAACGAAAGAATATTGCGGGGGTTAGAATTGGTCAAAACCAGAAGAATTATAGCAAGGGTTAGGTTCATAGTAATTTTGATTTATCGGTTGACACTGAAAAGTCTCATGAGGACCCCCACAGCTTCTACAACAAAGATATTGTTGTGGGTAACTCTATGAATTTTGTGGGTAAAAATTATCACTATAGTTTTGATTGTAGCACGGTTCCGGCTCATAGACAAGCGGAATTTAAGGTGGACAATCATAACCATAGTGAGCATCATTCCCACATAACTCACAAGAGTACGTCTGGGGTTGTGTAGAGTGGTAGGAAAAATTCGGAGGATTATTAAAAGAATTTGGATTTGAATCATAAACGTTAAAATTGCATTTCGAACAAAATCCATTATCAAACTTACTTCCACACCACGCACAAAAACACAGTAAACAACAATACTGATCATCATCCATCCGGTTTTTACAATAAAAACAATGACGATAGTCGAGTGATGCCATAAGAATTAAACGATAGCGGAAAAGAAGATTATTTTTGGATTTTATGAAAGAGAAAAATTAATCAAAAAAAATATTTTTGGTTCCGATAGTTAAAAGTGCACGGCAGATCTCTAGAAAACGTACAAAGAAGCGGAGGAGCGGGTAAGCACGAAGCTTTTAAAAACCTTCTCCTTTCGGGTCGAAGTTCGCAGGATCGACCATCCTTATACCTCTCTTATAGTTAGTTAACTAAAGAAGAGCCGAAACGACAATTAACAAACGGTTATTTTTAATAAAAGAAAATAAGAATAGAAGTGTAAAATATTTTTGTATTTTTATATAAAATAAAACAAAAACTTTCACGGGGAAAGGATCTTCAAGGCTCGAATACAAACAATCCCGCAAAAATCGCTACACCTCTCCCCGACAGCGGCACCATTTTGATAATCATCTAAATACGTTATCAAACAAATAACCCTCAAATGTATATAATATATATATAATAAAATATATATACGTATACGTAAGCTAAGTATCATACAAATTATCCTTAGGAAAGAATAATTAGTAATCAATACGGGTATCGTTCTCCTCGGTGAGAGGTAAATGGAAATTCACGATTATGTCTGGAATCGAGCTTGATTATCATAAAAGATTTAGGTTTGGTTTCTAATTCTAATAACGTAAATGAAAAGTAAATTTAAGGCACGCTAATCTAAAAAGGCACAATTAAAGCATTAAAACGATAACGAAAATTTAAAGAACGCGACTAAAACCTAAATTATCAAATTTTAACCTTAAAAATGTAAATTTATTTTTTAACAGTCCTAAATGATAAAAAATAAATTTAGAAAAAAGAATTATATATTTTTTTGACTTTTATTTAGTTTTTTATAAATTAAAAACAGATTTAATCTAAATTAAATATTAAAAATAGTAAACTAATTATTAAAAATCTGGAAAAATTATTAAAAAAATACTTTAACCTATTTAGAATCTATGAAAAATAAAACTGGAAAATAAGCTGAAACAGATAAGCAGTTAAAAAGCAAATAAGCACAAATAAGCTTAAAACTAAAAATGACTATAAATATTTAATGGTGCATGATATTAAAAGAAAAAGACCCAAGGGCAGATGGTAGAGGGTGTGTGTGTTAAAGTGTTGGGAGATATGGGGGAGGTCACAGGTTTGAAACCTGTGACTTCCTTTTTGATAAAAACATTTTTTTTAATTTTCTTTTTGAAAACAGCTAATCTATAAGTCAAAATAAGAAACTTTTGTAAAACAACTTTTTCTAAAACTAGAAAATAAGCTAGGAAAAAGCTCAATAAAGATGACAGTTTAGAAAATTAAGACTAATGATTATTTGCTAAAACTGTTTGGACTTTTTGACTTAATAAGCAAATAAGAAAAGTAAAATAAGCTAAAACAGACTCACTCCTAAACCTAATAAGCATAAAGGACCAAAAATAAGCAGACTAATTAAGCTTAAAACTGACAGAACGCTTTAAGAAAGATTTCACAACAAGGGCTTTTAAAGACTTACACTTCTAATTTAAACTACGACTAAGAACTAATAAGCATTTTTTTTAAAGCTAAAATTTGGAAACAGATTTGGGACTAGCCTTAATAAGCACTAAAAAACTAAGAAATAAGCAAATGACAAAAACAAACACCAATAAGCTAAAATACAGAGGACTTTAAACAGGTCTTAAAGGACTATTATCAGAATTTAAGCTAGGATTTAGAACAAATAAGCATTGAGATTAAGCTAAAAACCTTAAAACATATGAAAACCTATACTCAAATGACTAAAATAAGCTAAACTTGAGAAAATTAACTAAGAAATTAAGCTAAGAAAAGGACTTAAAAAGTATGGCAGACTACACTATTTTTTTGGCTTTTTGAATTGAAAATGACAGATTCAAAACCTACTTCTAAGACTCAATAAGCTCTTTAGAAAACAAATAAGCTAAAAACAATTCAAGCCCTAGACCTAATGAGCTTAAATAACTTAAAATAAGCACCTAAAATAAGCTGAAAAAGACTAAAAAACATGTTAAGACAGCAGACCTTAAAGACAGATACCAAAAGACTTTTGAATGATTTTAAGCTAACATAAAAGCATAATAAGCTAAAGTAAAAAAGCTAAATTCTAAAAACAAATGGAATTTATCATGTGATAAGCTAGATCCAACAAAATCTAACCTAAACTAAGCTATGACTCTACCTAAAAATAAGCTGCATAAACAGCCCCCTTAAAATTTGCAAATCAATTATGCTAAATGACTTTTTTTCAACTCAATTGCACAAAAGGCTTTTTCAAAGTATAAACACATAAAAACAGATGCATAAGACCCTTATTTAGGCACAAAAACTAAAACTTAAATGAACTTTTAAGAAGATTGGCAATTAAGCTTTTTGAGAAAACTTTAAAACTGCTAACTTGAACATTCATTAAGACAGGTTTAAAAACTTAACAAAAACAACTCAAAGCTTTCTAAAACTAACTTAAGGACTAATCTAAAGCTAATGCAAATTGACTTGATAACCAAAAGCTTACACAAGCAGTTTTAACTAAGTTAAAACTGCTTGTGTCAAACACCCCTTTAAAATTTAGTTATCACTTTTTTAAGCTTGAATATATTTGAAAAAACCTTGGTTCTTGACAACAGATTATGAACTAAGCAAATAAAAGACAAATAAGCAAATTCCTATGTAAAATAAGAACTTATTGAAAGAGCAAACATAATAAGCTATTTTAACTATAACTAGGCAGATACACTTAAAAACTAATTTTAGACTAAGCAATGGACATAATAAGCTATTATTAAACAAAATTAACATCAATAAGCAACAATAAGCACAAATTAAGCAAAATGAAAAGCAAAGGATAAGCAAAAAATAAGCAAATCAGACAATAAGCTAAATTTAAAGTAAAAGAGATAATACCTTTGTCCCAGCTAAATAGGGACTTAAATGGTTAAAAGAGCTTATCAACTCGCTCCAACTTATCAAAGATAAGCTGGTAAGGAAGCCTTAAGCCCATCCAATTTTGGCTTATCATCCCAAACAGCCTATTCAATGATATTTGAGACAATTTGAGTGATGAGCTTATTCAGTTAAGCTTGAAACAAGCTTAACTGAATAAGTGATAGCTTAGAAGGCAATGAGCTTATTTGAGTTAATTCAAAATGCATTCAAAACAAGTTTGCTTAAGAGTGAAACAAGAATAAAAGACACAATTTAAAAGGAAATTTAAATTTTATTAATGATTTAAACGTTTACAAGCTTTGAAAAGTAAAGTACAATAACTAAAAGATAATAAGCTAAAAATAAGCTATATTGCACTACTCTACTCCTACACTAATGCCTTGCACTGTGTGATTAAGCCTCCTTTTATAGATGAGGGGAGAAGGATCCAGAACCTCAGGAGCATCTCATAAGCTTCATTCCAGACCCTTAGATCAAAACAACCTTTCATCCATCATTTTGAGCCCTTGGATCTCTTACACACGTATCTTAACCAATCATGGCCTTGAGGATTGCCATCGTGTCAAGTGAATGTCAGACGTGTCAGGTGAGCTCTTCTAGAAGCCAGGAATGTAGAGGGTGAATGGGATTTAACCTTGCGTGTGTTGTTGCTCTATGTAAAAGAGGGTGGGAAGTGAGAAAAAGATATATAGTAACTCACGTTTTAACTTTGGACCAAGGAGTGAGGTTTCAGTTTTGACCAAGGGAGATTGGGCTTTTTGTTATTTCATTGGGCCAGGTTAAAGTGATTTTGGATTTGGACTATTTGTATTGGATTTGTGACTTATAAGTGAATATGGTAACATGTTAATGGGCTGACCTGGACCAATAAAATGGGTACGGGTTGGCCCATGAAGGATGTATATGCTTTCGGCCTCAATTTCTCATGCTCTTTCCATTTCCTGGCTTGGTTTTGTTCGTTTTGCTTTATTTTTTGTCCTTTTATGTAATATCCGTTACCTGCAAGACATAATTGACAAAACAAACATATACAATAAATTTTTATGTTTTTATTGGTCATTATTGGTCTTTTTAGCTTAATAATAAGAGATAAAAGATATGTGATTAAGCACATATTAAAATCCCCCATACTATGCTATTGCGATGTCCTCACGCAATGTCATAAACACGCTTAGAAAACCAAAAATTCCAACCCTCTTAGACTAATTACCTCGAAAAGTAGCTAAGTGTTTATCTAAGGGGATTAAGAAATCACTAGTTTTGAAAAGCCCCCCGTTTTACTATTTTTATGCATTTATTATTATTCATTTATATCATAACTTTTACGGAACAAGAAACACTAAAAAGATAAATTCATCATCGTTGATTTTTCACTTGCCCCAAACCAAGCTTAAAAACGAAATCATTGCTAAATACAAGTTAAGATGCTAACACTACTCATAAATGTTAATTGCGTATGCATAGCTAATTTCCGCTCCCTTATTCTTAAATCCTCTAAAGATTTTATTATTATTATTTGTGGCAAATAAATTAATGTCATATTCATATAAAGTAAACCCGGTTTAGACCACAATTAGTTTGAAATCCTTTTCTAAAGAGACGATATGGTGAGAATAAGGTCCACATTAAGGTTCTAATTTTGCACGATTTAGGGGTTATCCTTTTTATTTCATCCGAAACAACTCAACTACGAGTCCAGAGACGGAGGCTTTATTTAGATAACCCCGGAGTCGAAATTTGGCTTTATTATTATTATTATTGCAACATTAATAAATCTTAATCCTTTAAACAACTGTCACATCGGTATGCGAGCCGACCATGGTCCAGGAGTCTTATTTCGACCTCGGTGATCCTCGACCTTTTTAAAGGCTTCAACATCGGTTGTGAGCCGGAAAAACGCAACAAACTTTTATCAGTCTCGGATTATTATTCTTACTATGAGCCTTAAAGAGATCTAACTACTCTATGTTTAGCATCTAACTTATATAAAACTTTATCATTTCTCGTTTTTCGCAAATTTAAAAACTTTAATAAAAAGATCCGCGAATGCTTAGTCTAATAAAACAAGCTTTGCATATTTAAAGTCTATCAATTTCGGCTTCGGTTTATTACATAACTAATTATTATTAAGCTAAATTTCAATCTTGTGGTCCTTTAAACTACCTAACAAACGGTAACGAGCCGTCAGGAATCGGTAGCCTATTTTCCCACAACATTGACAAAACCTCGATGTGTACCTTACTTTCACCAGAAGGAATCTCTACGAAGTGACTTAAACTAAGAATCGCAAAAACCTAAAGTAACTTTATTTATTTAACAATTATAATAATTGGTTTTATTCAGCTGGTGGAGCAAAAAGCCCACAATTTAACTCTATGACTCTAAAGAATCTAACTACTTCCAAGTTTAGCATCTAACTTATATAAAACTCTATCATTTTTCATTCTTCGCAAATTTAAAATCTTTTCTAAAAAGATCTGCGAATGCTTAGTCTAATAAAAAAGCCTTTGCATATTTAAAGTTTACATGGAAACTTGCAAACTCTGGCGTTTTTTCAAGCTAGGACTTCGTGTTTTAAAGCTTCTTGTATAAAAGACTAGCAAAAGCTTAAATTTATATAAGTTAAGGGGCAAGCTAGAGCGCAACATGCTCGATCAAGTCAAAATTTATTTCTTAAAAAGACAAAACTACGTGTCTAAACACTTATTCTATTTTTGAAAAAAAAAATTGGCATATTTTTGGTGAAAAAACGGGGTTACGTGAAGACATGGCAAATGCAAGTAAGATCAAATCGAAAGATCCCCCTATACTAAAACTACACATTGTTCTTAATGTGAGTCTGTCACCCCATACTAATTTCAAGGCATAATTCAAATATTAAGGGGACTTTACGCAAATCTAAAGCCGTTTATTAATTATGCTAATAGATAAACGTTAATCAATGAGATCTAGGATATCGGATTCCCATAAATAAGCATGCTAAGGATTGAAGATCGAGTGAACGATTGGACAAAACCATGAGCACGAGAGTCTTCAAAATCTGGGCAATCCTGGACATAAAACACAAAACACGAGAAAAGAATAGGCGAGCCTCCTCACAATACACTTATTAGAAATAAAACTAAAAGGATAAGCATAGGTTGCCACCCACGAAGAGCTTATTTTTGTTAACCGAGTCTTGAGCCTGACTCGATCATCCATACTTGATTTGGTCAAGGAGGATAGAAATGGAGATAAGGAACATCCAAGATAGGAATGTCCCCTCCATAAATCATC
>BQNB010123627.1:0-20065 GCA_026074375.1 Tanacetum coccineum
GCCGGTGGTCACCGTTGACCGCCGCCGTTGACCACCGTTGACCGGTGGTCCAGCAGTGGTTGTCTGGCATTGACCGGTCATTGACCGGCACTGACGTGGATGCTACGTCACTGGCTGCTGTCTAATTGGATGCTGCCACGTGGCTGCGGCTTGGCGGCTAATGATTATATACTAGATATTGTGCAGGTGGCGGCTGGACAAATGGGAAGGTGACACGTGGCATTCCTTGGCGGTTAATGATTGGGTACAAGGTTCTAGAATCCTAAGAGATAATCATTGGCCATAAATGAATGCGTCTGATCCAAGCATGCAATTGTGGCTATGAATTGATGATATTAGCTGGCATGCAAAAAGACCAAAATACCCTCAGATCTGGAATTATGATTGGTTAATAACTTGAATGAACGAAAATACCCCCACCCACTTTGGGCTATATATACACACGCACAGCAGCTTCATTGGGGTGTTAGGATTTAGTTTATTTTCAAGTAGTGTAGGTTAGTTTTAGGAGTAGTGTAGTATTAGTTTTAGCTTTTTGTAAAAGCTTTTTCTAAAGCTTATTTTAGCTTATTCAATAAGCTCTTTTGAGCTTATTATTTCTCATAGCTTATTTTCTATTTCAAATAAGTTATCCTTTAGCTTATTTGATTGAATCTAAGCTTATATATCTAAATAAGCTTTTGCTTATTTTATCTCTTTTTCTCTTTTCTTTTCTTTTCTTTTTCCAAAGTGCTTATTGTTTGATTAAGCTTGATTCGAATGCTAAAAGGGTGTCATAAGTCTTTTACTCGGCTTAGTTATTAAGTCTTGAGCACCCTTATTTTCGAGAGCTTAATTGTAAAACCTAAAAATCTCAACAAGTGTAAAATTACCAAAATACCCCTAATGCAAGAAAAGTACATAAAAGCATGAATAAATTTCATTTTAATTCTAGAAATTATAAAAATACAACATATGACAATTATAAAATTTATGTAAGATTAAGATACCTTATATTTTGTAAGAAAAATAATTAATACTTATGTATATATATATTTAAGCCGAATTATGTATATTTATTTATTTATACATTAAAAACTAAATCAAATATATTAGGATAATTACAAAATATTTTGGCAAGTTACAAAATCTGATTTAATCTATTTTGAAAGCCCAAAAATTCGGCCAAAATATTTATTTAATTTCTTTATGCATTTTATTTTTGTAAAACCAAAAACAAAAAACACTCGAAACCCTAAAAATAAAAAGTGGCGGCACCAAAATTTTTCCAGGGTTGAGACCATTTTTCTAAGGTGTTTTGGAGATCAAGGAAGGTGGGAAAAATAGTGGGAAGATCGTGGATTGCTTGGTTCGATCGTGGTAATTGTTTTGGTTCGAATAAACACAACCGGGTACAATAAATTCATCAAATCATCAAGGATCATCAAGGGTATTTTTGTATCTCATTTTTCATCATTCTAATCCATAATATACGTAGGAAAAATATCCATGCATGTTATATTGATCGTATGAATTAAAACAAATTAGAAACCCTAATTTCGAAATGATTATGAAACCGGCCCAATAATATTTGTACACTTGATTTTATATTTTTCTAAGGTTGTATATATCATATGTAACTCAGATAAATTGTTGGAAAAATTTAGAAGAGATTCGAAAATTTAATTGGGGATTATCTTTGTTTGCCGATTTGCGAATAAAGGGGAAAAGAAAGAAAAAAGGTTTAAATAAATTAGGGTTAGGGTTTTGCTAATTTTTCCAGGTTCATTTAATGCTAATGATTGGGTAATAATTGTGTTTGTGGTTGGGAAAAATCAAATTAGGGTTTTGTGGATTTATTAGTTAGCCGATTTGATTTTTAAAGTATAAGGGGGTGATTTGTAATTTCTGAAACTATGAGGTCTGTTTTAAACATGTTATTATACTTATTATAATCTGTATAAAATAAGTTGGGGGGTATAAAATGTCATATTGATATTATTTTGGATTAAAATGGTTAATTACATATAATAAGTAATTAGAAATTAATTAATTAAAATAGAGGGACTGAAATTGTAAATTCTGAAAAGTGGAAGGTTTGGTTAGTATTTAATGTATAAAGTATGAATTTGTCATATTTGAATCTATAAGGACTTGTTTTGTAATTATGGATAATTAAAGATATTGTTTAAATAATTAATAAACAAAAAGGGCTAAATATGTAAATTGTATAAATTAAGGGTTTGACTTGTAAATACAGAAAATGGAAGGTATAATCTGAATAAAATGTGAAACTTTGATATTTACACTTTTAACCTTGAAAATTGTTGATTTTGTATATTAAACCCTAAAATATGGAAAGTTGTCATATTTAACCCTAAACTTGTAAGGTTGACATGTTAAGTCCCTAAACTATTCAAAATACTTAATAGAATCTCAAATGATGAATATTACTAATTTTGGAAACTTACTAAAAATGGAAAGTTACTAAAAATGGAAAGTTACTAAAAATGGAAAGTATAACTTAAATGAATGGTTTGTAATTCGAATTCATCATTTCTTTAGGTTCGGTCAATAGGGAGTGATTTTGAATTCCTGTGGTGTTTTCTTGATGATAGCTTTTGCTTCGGAATAAAGGTACAGAATTCTACCTATCGTTTAAGGTTTTCTCCATGACATATTCCTCTCTAATCCTTTGCTTACTTATGTGTTTTGCTAACAATTGCTCTTAGCCTTTTATCTTGGCTCTCATATATGATCTGTTAATTATGTTCTAATTGAACCCTGTATGGCTAACCTTTTGATATCTGAACATTTGACATTGAACTTTGCTATGATCCCTTTGAAATGAACTTTGATATGACTTTGCTTTGAACCCTTCAGATTTTGAACCCGATCCAATATTTGTTTCCTAGCCATGAAGGTAACATGCCGTAGTCATGGAGGGCACCTTTGGCATGACTCATGTGTGGGTGATGATTTCTCACACCGTCCCCCCATTTGATATTATATGCGACATTATGAAAGATATTATTTGTTTAAGTGGCGTATGGAGGCATCCTAATTTGTTTGTATTCGATGGATTAAGACATTATGATATAGGGTATATTTTGTGACTGATGTTTGGGTGCATTTCCACGGTCTTTCACAAATTTTGGAAGCCCATGACTCCGTGGTTACTATGATATGAATTGTTTTGGGCACGGTGTTATTGGAACTTGATTTGACTTTCTGATTCATCTTACCTTTACACTATGAATGACTTCTGATTTGTCTTAACCTTATATTTGTATTCCTTTGAATCATGTCTTGTGATATCCCTTTGTACCTATATCGTAATCCTTTGATTTTCCCTTATCTTTTGCTTTCGATTATATATAATCTGTTCACATGGTGCTTTATAAGCTCAGCTCGCACTGTCTTTCCTGCGGTAGTATCTAATCTAGGAGCTGGGGTTGCTTTTCGGGATATGAGTGCTGAGTGTTGGACTTACCCTAGAGACTTATTTTGATATATTGATTTGTTGGTCTTTTTTTCGAGACCATTCGTTATGTTCGGTTATTTTCGTTTGGAATATGTCTGATCCTTTAAGAACTTATTTAGCCTAAGTCTGTTTACTTATTTTCCTTTGATAATTTATTTTAGAGACTTCCGCTGTTTATGCTTGTGTTATGATTATGAATGCTTTTGATGTCACACCATATTTGTAATACTTCTACCCTTTTGGGTCGGGGCGTTACATTTCACAAATTCCATTCTTGAGGATTATCACATTTTTTGGGGTTTAATCATAAGGAATTGATTTTCGGATTTTGATTATGGTTTTATGCTTTCGTTATGTATTTTGTTGTATTTTATGTTTAATATGTTACGTATTTGGTTTATATGAACAAGATGATCAATAAGGAGTTGATAAGGAAGAAAGACCTAATTGTCTTATTTTTTGAGTTGTTAGTTTTTCAGGTATATAAAAATTACTACTTGATGACATCAAATATTTGATACTTTTAGTGTCAATTTTCCCCTAAAAATACTTGCAATTGTCTTATAAATACTTGAATTTGATACTTTTACAGTTATTTCGTTATTTTCAGGTAAAATACAAGTATGTGACAAGAAACACGGGAAAAGGACCAAAAAATGAAGAAAACACGGATTCTTGCGAGACTTTACGGCGTAATCCCTACGATGGTGTTACGTCGTAACCTATTCAAGGCAAGACACGTCACCCAGCAAGATTACGGCGTAACCACACGCAAGGTTTACGTTGTAACATTATTAATATGGAAGGATGAGTTATCTGAGTCAGCATTCCGGCGTAACGTGGATACTTGATTACGCCGTAACATCCTTTAAGCCTGCAAGATGGAAAGTGCACGTCATCAGTTTACGGCGTAAACCTATAAAAGGTTACGCCGTAAACTATTTGAAATCTATAAATAGAGGCCTCATTCAGACAATTTGATATCAACCATTTCACCACAGATCTAAGGGGTGGTCAAGGCCTCCAAATCTCGAATGAAATTTCCACAAAATCCAAGGAATCACACCTTAAACTTACTATTGTAATTAAATAGATCATAAATACAACCTTCTATAAGAATTATGAAAGTTTTTTCATCATCCATGAATTATCTTTAATTAATACGTGCTTTTGTTGTTTGCTCTGAGCGGCGAAAGCACTTCAATGCTACCTAGTCATGGAACTACTATTGTTATAATGTTGTTCCTGTTAATCATGGTTTCGTTGGATATCCATTTGAGCGTATCGGGTAACCCTGAGTTTTTTTGTAGTATTGCGGGTGGTTTAGATCATGTTAATCTTGTTATTAGATTACCACTTGAACATGGGATTAGCAGGGTACTAGGGAAGGATGATCATTCGAACCCTAGTGTAAGAACTAACCCTGTTACCGCCTCTATTACCTAATATACTTAAAAAGCATAGGAACACTTTCAGAGAGGGTTAATAATCTGCATAGGTTATTAGACTAGTTCTTGGGATAGTTGGGATTAATCACTGTGACTTGGTTTCCCTACCTTCGTGACTTTTGGGGCATTTGGGATCACAGGAATTATAGGGCAGACTAAAGATATCTATTCAGGTCTATCGACTTTAGAAACCACTAGTGAAACTATGGTGTAACATTGCACAGGAAAACATAGTTATAACGATAGTAATGAAATGGTTAGGCTAGCACGCTTCTCTCCCTGATATCTTCTACTACTTTAACTTTTCGCATTTTTACTTTTTGTTATTTAATAAAATCAACTTAAAACCCTTTTTAAACGTGACAATTCAAATTAAAACTAATTGACACTTAGCTCTTGGGACGACCTTGGATTTACCATCTCTACACTACTCACGATCGGGTTCTCTTCCTGTTAGTACGTTTTTCATGTGAACCAAGTTTTATAAATTTAAAACTTGAATAAAATGTATTTTAAAATAAAATACGCATCACTATTGTTTTTTAGTGATATTATATATATATGTGTGTGTGTGTGTGTGTGTGTATATATATATATATATAGTTGCAAAGCCCGCCCGGGCTTGTTTTGTGAATATCGGTTTCAAAAAATTAATTAGAGGTAAATCAATTATAAACATATTATGTTATTTATTGAATGCATTAACAACGAAAGAATGAATGTTCATTGTATATGAGAAAATAACAGTCATTAAAGTGTCAAGAACAAAGTATACGTTATCACTTCAAATACGAAATAAAGCTTCTTTATACACAACGTTTTGTTGATTTTGTGTATTTATCATCTTTATCACAATAAAAAAATCTTCAATCACTTCCTTCTCTTGACTCTTGACACAACCACATATCCATATAAGTACCTACAACATGCATAAAATAATGAACCGCTCGCCTTGATAAAAATCTGATATTTTAAAGATACATATTACCCAATACACATATTTCTAGAAGATATTAGCAGTATAACATTTTAACGAACACACATTTCAACTTAATACATATTACCGCTTATTAACTATTAACATTATATCGAATACAGAATCATACATAAACAACCACAAAGACAAATAATAGAGTGATATGTTTTTGCGTGTGTAAAAACTCTACCACTTATTCCACCCGACATCTCTTTATCATCTTTTGATCAAATTGATCAACTCCAAATGATGGCAATGTTTCTTTTATTGCACAACATACTTTCATAAAATTGAGTGAAAATAATAGCATCACGCTGTCTCATAATCGGAGTAAACCACTTTAGATAAAAATCTAACCGTTCATATCTAAAATCTTATTCATTTTGTTTCATAACCGTCCCGAATGGGCGGTGCATTGTTCGTTTACAAAAAAATCAATTATAAACATACCGACATATTATTTATTGAATTTATTAAGAACGAAAAGAAATGAATGTTCATCCCAATAAGAGGAACTAAATTTTAATAATTTATCCGCAAGAAAAAAGTATATGTTGTCAGTTCAAATGCAAAGTAAAGCTTATTTGTACACATTATTTGTTAATTTTGGGTATTTACCATCTTTATCACAAATAAAATCTTCAATCCCTCCATACTCTTGACTCTTGAAACAGTGACATATAATTGGCGATCTCCGAATAGACGGGCTACTTTTATAAATCTTGTTGAAAAAATTATAAGATAAGTTAAATCAATTATAACATACCAACATATTAATAATTCATATTCATCACTTGTTCTCTTAAACAAACTAAACGAACCGATCAGTATTGTGATAAAGTCGTATTTAAAAGATGACAATACCTAGATGTTTATGATATTCTTTGAGTTGAATGCAATCAATAAGGTGGTAAATCTTGTAAAAAATTTCCATCACATCAATCTTAAAGTTGGCAAGTTACTAATGTTTTGATTAATAGAATGACATATGATATAAGTTCCGTTTAATATTTATGTTGTGCAACAAAAAAGGGTTTTGCTATATCTCTCTGAAAGTATGTTGTGCAACAAAAGAAACATTGCAAAAAAAAAGATTATTACAAAAGGAGGCGTACATTACCTCAATTTTGTTGCACTCAATTTTATGAAAGTATGTTGAACAACATTGTCAGAGAGATACAGTGAAAACATTGTCAGAGAGATAAACAATGAACTAAAAAACTTGACCCCAAAAAAAGATTATTACAAAAGGAGGCGTACATTACCGTTATTAATTTTTCCAAAATCGTGCATCACCGGTAGCTTACTGGAGTTTTTTAATCTAACTTGGGTAGATAATACTCAATTCAGAACTGGTAGCATAAAAATGTCAATATTTCCATATCAAGGTGCCAACATAGTGTCATGTATGCTTCCAGTTCCGTCTTCAATCACAGATGTAAGCCGAGACCTGGACAATAACTGGTTGAATTGATCTGCACATCAGCACATATAAAAAAGCTTAAGTTACAACCTGAATCCAGTTTTACTACATGATTCTCCACTATAAGGATCTATTTATGAAAGTCAAATTATTGAATTTTAGAGCTAAAACTGAACATAATTTGTTTCCAATGATTGGGAAAATCTGGTAACTAAAGGTAGCATAATGGGCGGGTCAAACATATTGGGCAACAGGTCCAAAGGGGCAGGTGAAACAATGGTCCCAGAAAGTGAAATTTTGGTACGTCGTCATAACAGGGTTTCCTTAAAACGTGTTGGATATGCCCAAACCACAAACACTTTTTCATTTCTTGAATTGTAAATAACCTTCATGTTTGAGAATCATCTAACTTTCTAAATGAACACCTTAAAACATTTTATGCAAGTAAAATTTATGTTAAAACATCCGCTTCCTAACAAACTCTCAACCCGGCTCCATTTTAACCAATTTTAACTAACTAACCCATTTGCAAACTATAAACCAAATAGTTAAAAGGGCTACGTCTTCTATAACTAATAAAATATACACTATAAGACCAGTGCCCAGAGATTTATAAAAATAGGTGTTGCATTTGTAGATTCTTCCAAACTTACCATGTTACAAACACAACTCGATTAAAGGGACCACAAGGCTCGTAACTGCACAAGCTATTTTTTGCCATCCATTATTTGAATTGTATTATAATTTCGTCAAATGGAATAGTTGTCTAATCGGATTGTTACACCGTCACACACCCAATAATAGTATTTTCTTTAGTAGTATTACACAAGTTGTTGAGATGTAATTCGAAACAGAATATCAAAAGCAAAAGCAGAAAAGATACAGTGTTGTCAGTATCATCTTTATAATAACGTGGGTTACAACTTCTGCCAATAAGTAAATAAAACATACAAAACTTTCTTGGTTATATGATGTTGAAGTAAGTTATTACCTCTCAAGAAGCATCACAGCTTCACAATGTGGAGTATAAGGAAAAAGATTAGTCGCCATCACTGAGACATCCTTTGGACGATGATGGAGTATGATGAAGAAGGTGATTGAGTTGGTGCTTCGGTTTCCGCTCTCTTTTATTTCTTCTTTCTCCTTAACTGGAAAAAATGTTGCATAACATCCGCACACTCTGCTCATAATACCCCTCTTCTTGTTGTCATGTTTGGGTGGAACAGGTGCACACGCGCAAGCGGCTTATCTGACCCATCTCTTCCATAACCATTAGTAAACAGTTTGCAAATACATCGAGTGAAAGTTCAAGCCAGAGTTGAATGCATTGTAGTTGTAGCATGAAACTAATTTCGTCATATTTAGAGGGTTGTACGTTTACAAAAGCGGGTTTACATTTTGCTAATAGACTTGTAAAAAGTGCGGAAATTTAAAGAGGCTATAAGGAACTTACAAATCATATCCGCGTGGTAATCCTGAACACAAAAGTGCGACCTGGTAATCCTGAACACAAAAGTTTAACCTGTTCATATACAACACGAGGTTAGTTATTATTCAAGTGTTTAGCCCATTTATGTTTGTGTATTTATCCATTCCGTTCTTATTACAGCTAATTAACAAATTTTTTTAGGAATTTCAATGACTCTCACATGCCATCAACCACGCGCTCTTTGTAAATGATCTATAGATATTTGGAATATATCCATAATGAATTAAGTGGATCACGTGTACTTATATATTATGATACTAAAGTATTCAACTATCTCTTTCCTATATAATATTTAAAAGGATCACGTGATACTTAAATATTATGATATTAAAGTATTCAACTATCTCTTTCTTATGTGATATACGTTTCAGATGTATTTATATAATCGTATCAATGATACTCTTTCAGATAAAAAAATATTTAAAGGAGCTTGGGAATCCAACTGATGTAAAATACATTAATCCAACATATATGATCCACTCTGACATAGCATATCTGTCGGATGGAATTATGTGTATTGTGCTTGTCAAAAATGATGTAAGTTTATTTCTATTGCCCGACCAATAGATAGTACTAATCTTTTAGTTCATCCCCACTCCTTATAAAAGCCAGTTGAGCTATATATAGGGCTCTTCTTAGGCATCAATTATACCACGGAATGTTATTTCTTCAGACAGAAGATAACGACATCACAATTTTAGTCAGATAAAGTCATCACGATGACGCATAACTCCAATGGAAAGTTCAGTGATAGCATAATATTTATTTAGGTTAAACTTAACAAACTTGGTTATAATCAATCCATAATGTGTTAAGGTCATCATCATCATAGCCAATATGTTGGTGTCGTAGTTTAATTTCCATCAACATCATGCCAATATGAGGTGGTAAGATGGGTGGGTTTAGTAACACGTAAACGCGTGTTTAACTGTTCATGTTGGAAACATTCATATTTATGCATAGGTCAAAACAAATATGTATTTTCAAAAAGGTGGTTACTTATCGTATAATTGATGATATTGAAAGTACTTAAAATGACTAACATCTATTTGTAAGTAGAAGATATAGTCAGGAATTAAACAAATCACATAGTTTCTAAACATCCTAATAATCCTGAAGCACCATTTTTACATGAAACCAGTTCAAATCAGACTTCATAGATTATCAGAACCATTTTTAACACAATTCACATTCGATGAAATCTATTCGTAAAAGCATCCGAGAGTTCAGTAAAAACTGCTAGCATATTCAATACCTTAATATTGCCAATTTGGACAGTATGGTCTGTGAAATAAGTTTATCATTGTATGTCATTTAACTAAATAGCTCATAGTGTATGTCATTTAAAATGTAAAAAAACAGTAACTTGGTGTACATGTATTATTATGTATTCATGTTGTTTGGCAAAGTGAGATGCAGCCGAAAGACGCCTCATAAATCTACTTTCCGTGAAGACGCCTATTGCACCAGTTTATGCAAAGTGGTTCTCTTGTAAAGTTTCTAGTATCATATCATGAGCATATGTGGTATCTAATATTCCACAAACAACCTCTTGCTACTCTTGTGAAGTACTTGTAAGCAAATATCAACAACCAAAATATTATTAGTGCAAAATGTTTTCAAATATTTATTAGGGCATATTATTCTCTACAAAAGTACACATATAATTACAAAGAAAAATATACTCCAGTTATCCATTTTAGTTTGTGCATTAAACCTTGCTTCAAATGATGATTTGAAATTGCCCAATTTTTTGTTTTAAAATTGTAGACTTGTGGCAAAACTGCATATAAACAAACATTTAAAATAGGGTTGCGTATATGAAATTCAAGAGACAACATGACAGTAAGACAAGTGTAAGACATATGAGCACTTGTTGACTATTATAGGAAAAACGACAAAGATTGGAAGTCGTTATACCTTAAGCCTAAGATACGTAAGAAAGACTCGTGGATTTTTTGATATACAGACGATCGAGTTATGAATAAACCATGACTCCTCATCAGATTCTACTCCATCGATAACCATATTATTCGTGTCACCAAGTTATCATTTTTTTCATCCTATAATTCAGCGCTTCCGTCAACCTCCTCCCATACATCGCTTTCGTCACTCCTGAACCCCTCCAATATGGTATTTCACATACGATGGAATAAGCAAACTATGAATCGTAAGATAAAAAGATAACTGATACAATAATGGTATATTTCCCTTTCACAATTTCTTTTTCCAAATACTCTTGATTCAGATGGTGTTTCGCTTAGCTTAGTCTAGGCCAATTCTTATGTGCGGGTGCCGGGTGGAAACATGTAGAGTTGAGTAGACCATGAACAGTTTTGTTATTTTTTTACAATAGATAATCAGTTGGTTAGATATGGTTATCCGATAATAAAAACTATCCTGTCGTAATATGAACATATATTTTAAAATTTAAACAGTTTAAGAATTTGTATGCTTTAAAGATACATTTTTAGTGACTTTGACCCATTTGATTAATTGGCTAAAATGGATCTAAATTACACATCTATTTTTTAACTTTATAATGCATCATCTTCCCTAAAGGCACAGCAGTGGTCACTTTTCTTGCAAAACAATACTAATAGCTTTATTTGCGACAATTCATAAACATAACAATAAGCATCATGCAATATATTTTCAACAAATGGCATTTTCTCCACGATGAGAAGGAACCTTTGGTTTAAAATGGCAGGCAACCCATCTGGTGGTTCTAGAACTTATTATTCCAGGCCAAGAAAGTGTAAACATGTTACATGACCGATCATGACCTATGTGGACACACAAGGTTGGTCCATTTCGGTTAATCCTGGGTCCTAAATGTAGAGGGGTACACTTTTCTTTTCCTTTTACGATTAGGATCGACCACTACCTCAAAAATTTAGCTTAAATTTTATTGATTGAATACATAGCCAATCTATATCAAATAATAAGTTCAAATGTTTAACAACCAAGCCATATATTCAGACTTAATGTAGTTCTTTCTTGTGTATTTCATTTGAGCATATTTGACCACAATCACAAACTATACTTTTGGTGTAAGTAAAAGGCCCGTAAAAGGTACAACATGGTCTCACTTGTAAAATGGGAAATAGCCTCCAGGATGGGATTTTGAGCTGAATATACTGTGTGAATTCATTAACAGAATGTCTTATGTTCCTACTATATTGTTCTAGATTTTGAGCTGACTTGTCACTCTAGGAGAAAAAATGCTCACAGATCTAAATGAATGTAAAAGGAATTTAGGGGCATTCATGAATTCAGTACCCATTTTCACTAACCTCGGTAATGTTCTTCTTGGATATCAAGTCATTGTACTCATCTTTTGTTTTCTCAAACATCAACATAACTTTCTTTAAAAAAAGCAGCTTATATGTTCCGTCACTGAAACTGCAATCTGTCAGGAAATTTGTAAGAGAAACGACTCGTGAATGATTTACCTCTGTAGCTTATATGTTACGTCCTTACATTTTCCAAGTTCTGCTGCAACCTTTCTTGCACCTTCTTCAAGTCGTAACTGGTGAATCGTAGCCCCCTTTTTTTTGTGCAAGTTATGCATAATTGAAGTGGCAATATCGGTCATAAACGGATTCCACATAAAACAACTCCGCAATAAAGGTAAACTATGATATGTTGCAAACAAATATTTTTAAAATACATGAAATCCAATATATATGATGCACGAGTATTCTTTATGACAGATGTGTCTAGATAATCTACCTCCGTATTATGCTCGTCAAATACAATATTTTTTAGGAAAGTATATAAATTGCAAGTTAAGATTTTTAAAAACATCAAAGGGGTTAAATGTATTGAAAGTTTCATAAAAAAACATACACGTCCCAAATTTAATGGCATTGGAGATATCAGGTTCTTTTTACCTAAAGAGATCAATACACTTTGCATAACAACCATCTTTAATATTAGAACATGTGGTGTGCATAACTAATTTATAGATTACACGAATACAAAATTAAAAACCGGTTTAATAAATCACACATAAATATGATTTTTTACCTTGGGTTAACGAAAATGAATGGTCTGAATCTCATTATCGTAGTCATCATCTTCTCCCCGCACATCATTAGCAAACTCATGGTCCTACCCAAAAACATAATCCGAATAAGAATTCTTCTTAATTCCTTTGCAAACTCAAATCATATAAATTGAATTAGAAGTCAAATACAGTTTCATTGGGTATTTTTATCAAACACTTAGTGATCGATCATCTACAGTTTCATTAGGTATTTTTATCAAACACTTGGTGATCATCTAAATCAAAACCCTAAACCTACAAATTCATGGTTACTGTGATCATCTAAATCAAACAATTGGTGATCATCAAGGGTAGAATTGTTTTATAAAAAAATATAAAATTTACAAACCTGGTTCTTTAATTGATGAAGCTCTCATTTTGTTTCTGTTGATGGACATGGTTTTAATTTTGAATCTGATGTTTCGTTTAATTTGATGAGTGTGATTTGTTTTTGATTGAGAAAAGATTGGAAAAATCTCATATATATTTTAGCTTTTTTTAGGCAAATGTATGCGTTTCTGTTTGACTTTGAAATAGCATTGAATTTGCAAAATTTATCACCAATTTCGGTTTCAAATTCAAATTAATATGTTGTAATGTCATTTATTGTTTTGTTTTTTCAAAAGTAATCACAACTTCTGGCTTAGTCTAGTGGTTGAGAAGTTTGTTTGTGTAGCATATAACCCATGTTTGAATCCATCAACATGCAAAATTTTTCGTACATTAATTGGGTCGGATTTAAATGCGTAGGTGGATTAAAAAATGCTTAGGTGGCTTTCTTGGCTGCATATGTAGATTTAAAAATGCTTAGGTGCCTTTAAAAGATGGTGACGTGGATTAAAATGTGGGTGAGGTGGCATTATTTGGTGATTATGTGGCATTTAAGTTGCATGACGTGGCATTTATGTAATCCCTGTTTGATTTTTTTTTTTTTTTTATTTAAAAAAAATATTTAAAAATGGTTTAAAGATATGGGATTTTATTGATAGTGTCACGATAGCGTGCAAGTTTTTAGATTTATAACACATTTCCGGGCATCTTGGCACACCATAGCAAGTGTACTCGTCCGTTAATAGCAAGAGGTTTAAATGGTAAGTTTGGATCGTTCGCGGGGATTTTTACTTGTTTGATGAAGTTTTAAAGAATTCTTGATCAATAAACCTACTACAAAGCAAATAAAAATAATGATGAAGATTCAAATGATTAAAACTACACTTGACTAGACTAGATTGAATAATCTGATTTGCATGATTGTGATAAATATTTTAACATGTTGATTATGATAATTAGAGGGTGATCTAATCTATTGTTCTTAAGACTCTCAATCCTCGTCAAGATCACAAAATGATAAAAACAAGCTTTAAATTCAATCAATCAATTCAAGACCAATTCAATTTCAATAAGTTTGATTCACGCTTCGTTTCACAAACATGTTAACACCCATAATTATGTTTCTTGTTAGATCAAATTACTTAAAAAATGGTCAATACAAAAGGTAGCCGATCATAGATAAAAAGGCTACAATCGATTGCTACAAATAACCCTTTCAACCTATGAAACTTTTAGCAGCAAATCTAATTTGATAAAACAATGTCACTATGAAACATAAACATAGATGGATCTTAGAACTAGCTGGAAATTGAATCAAAACATGTTATCGCAATCAAAAGCAAATCTACATATTACAAAAACACATCTAATCAAAGATGCACAAAGGCACTGGCCACTCATAAGATAAAAGATAAAAGAACTTCACTATGATGAATCAAGCAACTAAGGATAGTATAGAAGGGTTGGGAAACCCTAAAATACTCCTAAAATTTGGTACACCTTGTTCTCCCACGAACTAAACCCTAATTTCTTCTATCAAAAGTGTATATAAAAAACCTAGAATTGAGTTTGTATATATAGAATTCAGGCCGCGATGGTGTCTTCATTTTCTAGACGTCGTTGTCAAGCTAGGGTTTCTTTGGGTCTTCAAACTTGACGGCTGATCCAGACGTTGTCTCCATGATTTAGACGGCGTCCCACTTGAGTCCAGACACGGTCGAGAATATTTAGACGGCGTCTCTAGAGCCTGGTATTGAATCTTCATCAATCTTCATACCCGTTAGCTACCTTGTCCGTTTTCTTCCCAAATTGAGCCCAAATCACGTGTATTTCCACCAAATGTCTTCCAAATGCTAAAAATGCAAAAAGAAACGATTAAGCACATATTTAAGACATTTTTGCATGATTATAAGGGTAAAATGACCCCAAAAAAGTGTATAAAATTACACCTCATCACATACCCCTACACTTGGGATTTGCTTGCCCTCAAGCAAATAAGCTTTTCTACCTTAACAAGATACATATCGGGGGCATTTAACTTACTCTTTAAAGGCTTCATGGCACAACCAATTAGACCTCGTAACTAGAAGCACGAGAAAAATACACTAGCACCTCACAATAAGTGTTTGGATTCTCTCTCTCTCTCTCTCTCTCTCTCTCTCTCGGTGTATAATGAATTATAACAATATGGAAATCGAAAATTTAACACTCATTACCTAGTCATAGCATATAAGTTACCATAGGCTTGATAAAGGATCAAACCTTCACCGCTAGCGTAAGTACTAATAGTTACCATCAAAGAGGATTTTAAAGGTTTGTAATGTGTAATTATGTGGGATACATGTAAACGGAAATGGATGGCATTTGGGAGAGTGACATTTGGGTGGATTTGAGTGAAGTGGTTAGTAAACTATCTTATGGGAATACACGTTGGCGTAGTTGCTAGTCGAAAACTCGAACAAGATATACAAACTCTACAAAACTCTACATCAAACTCTTTCTTTTTCTTTTCTTGACTCTATATTGAACATGAATAAATAAACTAACTAATAAAACTGTTAAACGCAAATGGTACCCCGTATACTTTTTTCTACTTTTTTTTGTACACTTTTGCCCTACCATTTGCAACATATAATACATCAATGGGGTTTATAGATCACTCCTACACTTGAACTTTTTACAGACTCGATAAGCAAACTAATCTAATGACCTGAATTGGTTGGATCAAAATAACATGCAGACTACTCGACAAACATATGGGGGTCTTGACTTAACTTTTCTTCCCTATTCTTTCGCGAAATAAATACTACCATGAATCCTAATCGTCCTAAAACAATATATATAAGGATAAGGACTTAGCAACCGTGTACTCCAATAATTAACTACGGGTGTAACACAACGATGTACTAAAAGTGAGTACATGTATGGTAGGCTAAGGTTTTGGGTGGCACAATTGGTTTAAGGGTATGGTTGAGGTTTCACTAGGGGGATCTCGTACTAAATGTGAGCGCGAACAAGGGTGTGGGATAGTTATATAGTCGGGGTGACTAAAATAACAATTACAGGTTTTAAACACGGGTTAATCCTAGTGCCTCTTATCATTTAGCAAATATTATTACTCACTACGCAGTCTCGGGATGCATCACTAAAGCAAGTTCTAGAAGTTACATACTACCGGTACACTTATATAATTTAATATCAATGCTAAGAGCTCCAGAAAAGGCGACAAAGACCATACGTACACATCTGTAACGACAGAATAGACACATATGACTGCATTCGAACCTTAACTCAAGAAATCTTAGAGATATAAACTATCTTGGGCATCAATGGTGGATACCCAAATTCCTAAAGATCTAGGGGCATAAACCTCACAATTTTGGGGGTGAATTCATTTGAGTGGAAGAGTTTTTGTGCTAGTCGTATAATTCCCTATCAATGAGATGCTCTAGCTACTTAGGTTCACTGGTTCGGTTATTGTAGTGGGGAAAAAAAAAAAAAATTAAATTTGGGTCAAAGTTTCCCTTTACGATTTATGTTTCGATAGATAACTCATCATTTTAAGTTCAAGCAAAGACAAATGGTGGAATAGTTTCTAAGGCTTTTATTTCCCCCTACACTTATTTTAAACATTGTCCCTAATATTCTACAAAGTACCCGTAAACGTATAAAGGGATGAGAAAAGAGGGCGAAAGAAACTAGTACTCTCTTGTTTATGCTCAAATTTAGAGAAGAAATAATGATCCCGACTAAATTGTCATCCAAGAATTGTCCTCATGAAACTCCTAAGAACTCTCGAGCTTTCCCTTATCAAATATAATATGCAAATCAAAGACACGGTGCATACATAACTAGCGTAAAATCGGCGAGAATAATAAACATACAACTATATAACTTTACGTTTTGACTTAACAACAGACTTATTATTTAAAAGATAAGATGAATGTGTTAAAGTTATTCGTGGTTTACTGCAGATCTTTAAGCAATGTACAAATTCTAGAAATTATACAAAAGATTTAAAAAGAAAAATCGAAATTTTCCTGTACTGGAATGGGGACGCCGTCTGGAAAATCCAGACGCCGTCTCCACTAACTGTAGAGAATTATTTTTTTCTTGTTCAAAATTTTCTGTACGCATATCCATTAAGTATTTCCTGCAAAATTTTTGCTGCAAAACCACCAAAATTATTAACACAAACATATGACTCGATCACATAAGACACAAATTAATCAAAATCATTTATCTTGACTTGTTTGAAAATTTGGTTCTTATAAACCGGATTTTCCCCCTACACTTATCTTTGTAAAATACCTTTGAATGAGATTAAGACGAAGTTAAAAACATAGCAAAGCATGATCATAATAATTTTCAAACAATAATAATAAACAAATAAAGAATTAAAACACACGACACTCCTAAAATGAGGAATTTAAAAGATTAGATTGCCTCCCAATAAACGTTGTTGTTTATTATAGAGTCTTTTAGCTAGACTCGAAGTCCTATTCATTAAATGACTCCTCTTTTCTTGTTCCCGGCCTCTCTTTCTAGTTTCATTAAACGTCGAATCTCCTTGCTTACACTTTTATTTTGTTTATATTCGGGACCTATGCTCAAACTATTAGAGTAGTACACTTTCTCTTGTTCATTCTTATTTCCTAGGACGAATGGTGGTATAGGATCGGTGTTCATATCCTTAAGGTCTACATGTCCGAACATTTCCATCCTATGAGGCATTTTAAACGTAATCTTCTCATCATTTCTCCTAAAAACAATCGTTCCTTTATCCTTGTCGTAAGCAAGGCCGGTCTCTTCTATAAATGGCTTTCCAAATGCAATATCCCCTAAGGCATGATCAATCATGCTAGTGGTATCTTCTAAAATCATGAAATCACATTCGTATGTGAAGTTTCCTATGAAAACTTTTAAACCCCTCACCCTTCCTACAAAGTTGCTCCTTTTGCATAGGTTTGATGGTTTTTTTCTAGACTCGAGCTTTTGACACATTATTTGCTTGTAATGCCTCCTATACATGATATTGATTGGTGACTCAAAATCGATGTAGACTTGTTTTTCTAGGTTATGACCAATCATGCAAGATATTTTGATATTATTAAGATTTTTGGTTCTTATTTTTGCTCTAACCCAAGGAGGCCTAGGATTTTACAATAACCACTCATGATACTCAAGTTCCTTCATGGAGGGGAACGTGTTAAAGTATTCTAAATCATCCTCCTCTTCCTCTTCTAATTCGTTACTCCCTACCTCATCATCAACTTTACTAGTCAAACCCTCATGTTCTCTTGGGGTAGTATCCCTAGATTTCATTTCCTTCTTTACTAATGTGATAGTGTTGACAAAGTAAACTCGTCTAGGGGGCGGGGTCTTTTCGTCAATCATTATTGATGAAGGTTGTTCATGATATTTTGGGGCTAGCAATTTTGTGGGACTTTTAATGACTTCCTTATTTTGAGGTTCCGTCCCTTCAAATTGGCGAGATGTCAGTACATTTGCGTGGGTGGTGTTGTGAGTGGGGTTATTGTTGAATTGTTCCGAATACATTTTCAACAACGTGTTAAGTTTGTTGCTTATGTTATCTTGTTGTTGTTAAAATTGGGTCCTAAGGCTAGACAACCATTTTTCTTGATGCGAGTCGAAGTCGTTCATCATTTTCTCTAAATTGTTTGAGTGAGTTAGTGGCATATAGGGTGTCTTGGAAGAGTATGTGAACATCGAGCCCCTTTGCGGGCTCGTGAATGTTTGGGCACGTTCCCAACCAAAGTTTGGTTTGTTTCTCCAAGCATGGTCGGCTTCGTTGAAGGTTCTTGGCCCTTAATTAGTAGTGAATGACTTGCCTCCCACTTTGTTGCTTCGCAAAGACGCGTAATCAACAAAAGCTTGCTCGGGATTTTCCATGCAATATTGAGTGTCATGGGGACCACTACAAATCTCACATGAAGAAGCGATTTTGTTCACTTGGACGTGTTTTGATTGGGAGAGATGAGCTTCCATCATACGTTGGACTTGATTTTCGAGCTCGATGAGACGACGGGCGGATGCACTCGGGACATCATGAGGCACAGAGATAGCCTTGACCGGTTTAGCGAAGTCTCTTGGGTGATTCCAACTTTCGTTGTCATAGAGGGCGAGGTCCTCTAATAGTGCCCATGATTCTTTGTCATTTTTGTCATGTAGCTTGCCGCCGGTCGCTTGGTCAATGGTTTGCCTTGTGATCATATTGACATGATCATAAAAGATTTGGATTTGGAGCCAAAGATCGATGCCATGATGAGGGGCTTTTTGGAGTAAGTCCTTGAACGAGTCCATGCTTCGGATAAAGATTCACCTTGGTGTTGTTGGAACATCAAGATATCATTTCAAAGTTTAGAAGTCCTTCTCGGTGGAAAGAATTGAGCAAGGAAACGAGTAGTAAGATCCTCCCAAGTGGAGATGGATCCCGCAGGGAGACGCTCAAGCTAATTGTTAGCTTGGTCTCGAAGGGAAAATTAAAATAGACGCAAGCACGTTCTTTCCTTAGTTTCAACATTAAGGTCAATGGAGACACAAATTTTAAGAAATCCTTAAGATGTTGATTTGGATCCTTGGACTGAAGTCCATGGAATGAGCATCCGTTTTGAACCAACCGGATGGTGTCGGATCGAAGAGGTGACAAATCATTCCCGTTGGGGACTTCAATGGTATTTTGGTAGCCCTCGTGTCTAGGTCGAGAATAATCTCCTAAGGTACAACGTGGATTTTCGTCTCCCATTGAGGTTAACGAAAAGATTTACGAACAAAGGACATGAAGAAAAGATAGACTAAAAGAGAACTAATTAGACAGAAATTAGAATCTTACTTGAAAGGATTCAAGTAGGTAGATCAAAGCTA
>BQNB010123628.1:0-20065 GCA_026074375.1 Tanacetum coccineum
ACAAGAAGAACGAACCTCCGACCTAACAAACGCATCAAAGATTGCTAGAAACACCCCCAACGAATAATACCACGTACCACGACCCATTAATTAAAAGATTAAAAACCTTTGTACCAAAACCGATTTTTACCCAAGGAAACTTTCCCTCATAACCTTATACAAATCATTTTAAAACAATAGAATCACCTTAGTTAATTATGCAAATAATTTTAAGTGTAAAAATAAATTTAAATAAAATTTTCATTAACTTATTTTAATTATGGTTTTCATAAAAGAAATCAAAAGATGATTTTGAAAAACAAAACGTGTTGCATTTTATTTATATAATTTATTTTTAAAAAAAGTTTTTAACACCTAAACAATATGGTATCAATTACAACAAACTTAATTTCAAATGGAATTTATGACTCACAAAAAAAACATCATGATAGCAAAATAGACTCCAAAATACCTTAAGAATTCCAATACCAGAATATTAATTATACTTGAAAACGAACACGATAAGAACTCTTACAAACCAAACAACCATAAGGACTCATCCATACCAATGGTCTTAGAACCAAACCAAAAAGTATCGCCACCTTTAGACAAAGGAAAAACAATCAAAACGCCGAACGGAGAACATAGAACACCAGTTCTATGATAACACCCTAGAATACCAACACGAGCGTTGGATATCTCAACGAACAACGATCTAACGAACCAACTTAAGAATCGCGACGACAATACCAACAGGTATCCGATGTATCCGCAAACGATAGATGAAAGGGAACCTTACCATCAACGCAACCCAACCTAATATAATCGCCCAATCGGTTAAGAGAGGAATTTTCTAACCACACAACCATCCCCAACAGGATCTCACATCACATCTACACTACAATCTATATAATTATCCAGACTTACATCCTTACATAATACATAGGAGCAACAATAATCAGTTCAATCAAAGTCACAAGTCCACGTGTATGTTGCCTTTATAATTATGTTCGCGACCATAATTATAATTGCACCTACCTTTTGCACACAGTGTACTTACCTCAACCACACACATCTCATGATATACACGCAAACTACCACATAGCACTTAATAATAATCCAAATATAACTCAACATGATAATCCATCTAACGAACCATAAAATCCCAATCGACCAAACGAAAACAGAAGTCACATTGTGACCTAAAATATAAAAGCAATCCTCGATTATAGCAACGCATCGAGGTAGAAAAACAAAATAAACTTATGTTGGGCCTCGCTTGGGTTTGACTTTTCTCTCTCAAAAGTCACCCAACTCCGCGGGTCCAGTGAGGTAAACAATCTCCCAACGATATCTTCTAGGGGATAGGGGAAGACATGACTAAAATAATAACAAAGGGGTATATATTTATTAATCCACTTAAAGAAAAAGTATAAATTTTTATATTATATAGTAGTTAAATCAAAATAGAAAGAATTTTCAAAGCTTTTAGGTAGCGAAAACATACGTATATACGTACACAAAACACTTATAGCCCTAACATGCAACTAATGATGACTAAAAGCTATATCCTAAGCTTAACCACCTAGTTCTCTATAACCATAGGCTCTGATACCAATCTGTCACACCCCGCCAAGGCGGAAACGCGAGGCATAACGAGAATGGATATCATCACAACACATGGTGTCTATATAGAGAATACTAAAATGCATACAATAAAGTAAAGTATAGACACGAAGTGTCATAACAATACCCATAACTAACCAAAACATAAAAGGTATCTTTATTGATGAAAAGGAAGTTCTCGTCAATAAGAGACATGCAACATATATTCATACAATGCTAAACATCCAAATATAAACTTCAAGATCATCTTAAGGTCTTTTTCTAGCCACTTCTCACTATTTTAAGAATCCTCATGACTTCACACCTAAAAATGATGCTTAAATCGTCAATACAATGGTTGGTGAGAGTCATAGGTTTAAGACACACATATCAATCTTTTAAATCCAATTACTGTGATTATCAAAACAATATAGGACAATTATGTAAAATATGAACTTATGCTAACATGCAATCCATATACTGGGTAGGAACGTTACCCCCGATCCATTTCAACAACTGGGTAGGAACGTTACCCCCGATCCATTCCAACAACTAGGTAGGAACGTTACCCCTGATCCATATGTCATATATACGCACCTAAAAGTCTACCAGCTGGAACTTATACTTAACCAGACACACAATATTGATTATTATTTCAAACCCATCTGTATTTGTTTGAAGTTTGATAGTAAAGACCACTCCCAACCGAACTAATCACATCACAAACTACTCTAATTGATCACTAAGCCATGGAGCATACCACAAAACCCACTCCAATTGATCACTAAGCCATGGAGCGTATCACATAATTCAGTAGGTTTTATTTCAACCCTTTAGTTGGTTTGAGTTGAGTAGTAAAGACCACTCCCAACCGAACTATTCACGAAGCAATAACATGTAGCAAATAATCACAGCAACTAAAACAGTTTAACACATAGCATCATTTTCACCCTAATAAAACACAAGAAAAAGGGGCTATGAAACTCACCTTTGCTTAGCTCTAAAAAACTTCCAACAACGCTTCACAAATAACTAGCACAAATCTAAGCAACAAAATACCTCGTGTTACACGCTACTAAGCCGAAAGCTTAATGTACATGTAACATTCATATGATGGATGTATAAGATGTTTTATTAACCCCCATGGGTCACCTTGACACCATACCGAATCTTAACCACTTCATTAACTAGTTTCACTAGTTAATCACAATTAGTACCAAACTGCAGAATTTTAACGTGACTTATCGCATTCAAAACCCTGACTTAATGACCTCCATAATTCAAACCAAAAATCACCTATGTTCATTAATGAGTATATTAACTACCTTGAGACTCGCAAGTGTCAATTACATACACAAGTACTCCTAAAAAAATCAAACTCCAAAACAGTCCCAATTCGGGTCTGATTGCGCACTAAAGAGTTTAGGCTTAAAAATCATACTTAGACTTCGAATTGATTAAATTCCTTTGGTGGATATTTAATAGACACATAAGAATTAACTACTGTATAAGGTCTAAGTCTAATTCAAATTTAAAATAGGGTTTTCACTTTACACAACTTAACATAAATCTGACATAAAAACTCAGCCTTGAAAACGAATCTTGTTTGAATTATTTAAATAATTTCCACTCACTTGTAATTCCTGAAACCTATGGGGTTTGAAAGTAGACTCTCTGTAGATAATTTTAGGCTTTTGAAAATCATTAAAAGCTTTTTGTATGATCAAGTTATGACCCTCGCAAGTTGACCCTTCAAAACTGCCAATTATTTAACTCCGAATTTACTAATTCTAAAACCCTAATTGCACATGATTAACTTCATTAATGATATAAAAAACGATTTTAAAAGATTAAAAACTTAAATTTACAGATTTTACATGAACCATAATCCATCATATACAGTTACTAAAATTAAAGGATTTATAACTCGGATTTAAACAATAACAGAAAACTTACCTGGAGAACCTTAAAATTTTCTCTCCCTTTTCTTTCTCTCAACCGATCGACACCAAAAATGAGGGGGTATAGGGATAATAAGTTTGTTATTTAAGACATCCTAGGAGAGTTATAAGCTAAATCTAATTAGGTATTAGTTTAGGATTGGGACTCTAAATATTTTTTTTTCTTTTCTATTCTTTTTTCCTGTTAAAATTCGGAAACACTATTCATCCAATAAAAAAATACTTTTTTTTCTTTTTTTTATTAATTAATTAATTATCTTTATACCTTAAGTTTTATAAAAACATAAGTTATTTTGTTAAACCATTATGCTTGAAAACTACTTTCTAAAAATAACTTTTTATTTTCAAATCCACTTTCTAAAAATAGAAAGTCTTCTAAAAACTCTCATATTTTAACAAACTTATTTCTTTCACAAATGACACACTTCACATTTTAATCCATCACCTAAATATCCACATATTAACCAAAACCATTCTCTCAAAATACCCAATCAATTCCATCATCACTATAAGTGAATAAAATGAAATTTCTCCATCAAATAACTCATTTCCCTTAACTTAACCTCTAAAACCTAAACTTATCATTAATTACTAACACAAAAATACGTATACGTAATAATACTTACGCATTTAACACAAAACATTAAAATCTCAATTAATCATTCCTTGCACCGAAAAAGTGAACGAAAATGAACTTTAACAACATTCAACACTAATTCAATCCCAATGAGACGATCACGCTCAATGGATTGATTATCCAATCTCACATATCCCACACAAACACATATAAGCTCACATAAACACATAAAATCACATAAACCATACATTGAAACAGGCACATAAGTCAATACTATGGTTTGACCAACCTGCTCAAGTCATGGTTGTCACATGTTTGTCATCACCAAAACATAAAAAGATCGTATAGATTAAATATCATAATAGTTGCACTAAACAAACATAAACAAAAACCAACGATAAATTATAGCCAGTCCCGACATAATCAAACCAAAACATTTAATCTCCCAAACTCATGGCTAATACCCAAGGGTATTAGCCCTTAACCATTGTAATTAATACACGAATAATCAATCAACCAAGGTAAACTAGCCGAGTTAAATGAATGATACCAAAAATCAAACGATTATAAGAGTATAGGGATGACAATGTGTTTTCTATGGAATTAGTAGCTTTGCTTGACCTCTTCTGCTCTTCTTGTCTTCTAAAAATCGACCTTTGTGGTTACCGTATCAAAAGTATTATCAAGCATACCTAAAACTCGTATTTAGGTTTTCTATTTATAGTGTCTGGAATTCCTTCGATACGCCGTATTGGTTGAAGTCAATGCAGTGTATTGGGGGTTTCTTGGAGTAAGGACCACGTTCAATATCTTCCAGAATATTTAATTACTATATCTTGGATGCAGCGTATTAAGGTCTTCTGGATATGGCGTATAGGTCTTCGTGGTTTCTTGGGAAGTGCAGGCACAAATACGTCGTATCTTCCTTAATGGATACGACGTATTGGTTGTTAGAATAATATTCTTTAGATTTTTTTGTTTAAGCTCCAAAAAGAGTGCCTTTTAGCTAATCTTCACAAAGTACTCCATAATTACTATAATTCTAAAATATAAACGATTAAGTACCAATTCAGGCAATAATTATATAAAATGGGTAAGAAACACAAGATAAATGATGCTATAAAAGTGACGTTATTTGATGTCATTAGTATTTCAAATACAAAAAGATTTAATATTTAAAATAAGGGGAGAAAATTTGATTAAAATGTGATCTAGAAGAATGTGATCTTTAAGACTCTAAGTGCACAACTTCTACCCACATGTGCGAAAGAATTTCGAATCTCGATGCACATGTGTAGGAGGAGTATTTCAAAAGAATGAAACTCTCATAGTGTTAAAAACGTCTTGATTTCTATCAAACACTTTGATTGATTTTCAAGGTTTTATGGTTTTGATCATTATACCTAACCAATTAACTCACGACGTCGATAAAGTCATAAGGTTGTTAAGGTTAGGTATAAGTCCTATGATCCAACCAGAACCAGAGGGATCTACCCATCAACATTCCATAGTTACATTAGAAGTCCTTAGGTAAGATTAGAGATGAATGAGAATAAGGGAAAATGTTGACTAAGACATAAGTTATCACCGGAACAATCACAGCATGGTGGTAGTGATGACGTCTTGGTAAACATTGAAAAGGTTTAAGAATGAAAAAGAAATGTATGAATAAAGGGTGAAAAGAAAAAATCCCTCCACACAACTTAGGCAGAAACCGGGTCAATACATAATCTATCAGAATCACAAATATGATTGTTGGTATTAAAGACATACATCATGGACCCAGTGATGTAATGCACAACCCTTCCCAGTCATTCGAGTTTCTCTCAAAAGATACGTGTCTCATTTGTCACGAAGATACACACGTTATCTATTAACATCTCACTCTGAGATTGTTGATATTGAAAAGGTGGCAGTCAGCTCCAGCCTCCGATTACTAAAACCAAAGTTCACAAATCGAGTCTAGAGCCAAGAAGAGATCAAATTATAAATCTCATTAGGACACAATGTCAAAATACACCTGTTGAACGCCATTAAGTTAACACGTTGTAACAAGAGTCCTACGCATTATCTTTGAGATTTTTCCAGAACATTCAGAGTGGTACTCTTTAGTATTCACAGTGACGAATTGAAATCCTTCCAGTGTCAACACCAAACAGAACTGCGGTAGGTGACTTGCAAAAATTCTATATGAATCAAGCTTGTGCTAACTGGATATCGATTTGGTCCAATAAATGAATTGACGACTTAATAAGAAAGATAGTAACTATCTGATTCACTCTTACCGTGTTGTCTGCTTTGAGACGTTCCGGTAATGAGAACATGCTATTACAACCGCGAAACCCTATTAAGGAGATTCTTTGAATCTACCTGATCACAGGTATAGTATTTATACTATAAAACAAGGAACCAGTGGTTATCGCAACCTAAAATCAAAAAATGACAAAGACATATCGTCCATATCTGCTGTTTGTTACTAACATTCAAATGCAGGTAAATTTGTTAATGTTGCAGCCATGTTCCAGCTAAGTCGGATTCATTTCCACATGCTCATGCCCAATCTTTAAAGATAAAACTTTCAGCATCATGACTATCGCTGCTAAACAAGAATGTTATCGGTCAGAAAGCTTAAGTTCATGTCATAATACTCTTCTGCAACTCTGATACTCATGAACTTCCTTAAATATCATCCAAGATCTTCAAAGTCAATCAAGATAGGGGAGATTGTTAGCTTAATCAAGAAGAGGAGATTAGGAGCTTTCAAGATAAGTATGAGCATGTCGGTAAAAAGCACAAGTTGATCAAGAAAGTTAAATCAAGATAATCCAAGACAAGGAGATGATACAAGATTAACGATCTTAAGCACTCAAAGTCAAAAGACAAAGGCTCAAGATCAAGATCACAAAGCATGAAAGAACAAAGCCATTACAAACAAGAAATGATGAAGACAAGACCGAAGAAGACAAAGCGTAAAAGTCAAATCAAGATTACTTCAACGTTGGGGGAGATAAAGTCAAATCAAGATAACCTCAACATTGGGGGAGATTGTTAGCCTTAAGTTTATTAAGTCGAACAAGAATATTTTTGGTCATCTTAAGTCATTATTAGTCTTAGTTTATAATAGGCTAGTCGGGTTTAACGGGCTTGGATTGTAATCTAATATTATTCGTGTTTTAGGTTCTTAGCCCACTTTAAGCCAATCCCGACCTAAGTAAGCAGCCGAGTAACGCCACTACGGCAATGACAAATCTAAATACACCCATTCCACCACATGAGGTGAAAGGGATCGGTTTTCACAATTCTTCTTCACATAGTGCAATCTAACCATCATTATCTCTCTTATTTCTTTCTCTATCTACAAGTCTCTCTTTCTCTTTCTAGCTTCTATGATATTCGGCTTATTGTTTATGGCTTATTAGTGTTGTGATATGGATTAGATAAGTGGGATATCAAATTGCTACTTGGGTGGATCTAACGGAAATTGTTTTGGGAAATTCTATCCGCCTTCTCGTACTGCCAGAAAGATAGAAACTAATGGCAATAACACCAAAGTCGAGTGGGATCCCACTAACATTGTGTTCGAGAATTGGCTGGCTTCTAAATTTAGGAACCATAAGACAATGGATCAATCTACTAAGAATTCTCTATGAGATTACTGGAGAAGAGAAGGCGATGAAGAGGTGATAACTGATAATGAACTTTCTAATACTAAAGATAATGACTTAATTGAAGAATATGAGATAACTCATAACCCCCCCCCCCCCTCTTTATGATGCGCTACTAATAATATTCACTTTGAAGCTTCTTTATGACAAGAAGCATTCAAGGAAGTTCAACTAGCTTATTTTGTTTTCTTTTTGTTTATATGACTTTATATCTTTTTGATCTTTCTTTTTCTTTTTTATATTTTTTTTTTTTTCTTTTTCTTTTTACTATCTTTATCTTTTTATATTTATTTAGATTTTCGTTGTTGCATTTAATTTGATTGTTTGGTTAACAAACTATCTATCTTTTTTTTTTTAATTTACTAATCTTTTACTTTATGATCTTTTTTCTCAAATGTATTTGATGTGCTAACTAAAGATATACCTGGATTTAAAACATATGAAGAGTACAAGTATGATTAGATCTATGAGTGGAATAATGGAATACCATGGGTAAATGAGAAGCCATGGACTGAAGATGGAGAATGGACCGAACCTATTGGTAATATCCACCATGAATGCAATCCACTTCGAGTGCAATCCAATTCGCTTTAAAAATGGGATTGCTTTATGTCCTACTTGTAATTGAAAGGAAGATGGGTATTGCAACACTAGAGACTTACCCGAATTCATTCGGGAAGGAAATTTGATTCGCTATAAATATTATGAATAATACGATACGATTGAAGATAGTGAATTAAAGGAGGAAGATTTGATTAATAAAAGGATCTTGGATGAATCAATTAATGGTGATGGAAAATTAAGTTGACGAAAGTGGGACCCGTGATTACGTCCATTTGAAGGTGGAAGGATTATGAGCACACTACTTACATTAAAATCGATGTCTCTTCTAATCAAAACACTTACAATAACGTTTGTCAAATAGTTATGGATCATTGTAAAACTCAAAAGGAACAAGGATGGTTTAATAAACACGAGCTTATGGCAGATGACGATGGTAACATCGGTTATTCATCTCTACTAAGAAGACTACTTGATTCAAAAAGACCCTCCTTACTATGTAAACGAATATGAAGAAAGATCGATAGAAAGAAGATGTAAGCTACTTGGAGTTCCCTACGTGAAACCACCAACATGCAAAACAGAGAAGTTTGAGGTAGTTAAATATTCATTCGGGCCAGCGAAGGAATATGTCGCAATCATGGAATATGAATTTGACATTTGGGTCCGAACCAAAGAAAATGTTTATCATCTCTACCAAGATATCTTCCACAAGAAGAACGAATGATGGTTTGTTTCACGTACCAAGTAAGGAGCTGGAAACAAGTCTAACTTAAAGACTTTGTTGTAAACAAAAGTGCTTGTCGGTAGACAACCCGTAATGTAATTTTCAATTTTTTTATTCGATGTCTGTCTTTACCAGACTAATCTATAACGCGAATCCAACCTCAAATTGTATATGGCGTTAATTGACTTTCTGGACGTTATCTAGTCTTTAATTTTTTGCTTTTTAAACTTTATTGTCAGTTCAGTCTATACGGCGTATTCATTACATGAATACAGTGTATTAGGCAACTGACCCGTATTCAGATACTTTTTGCAGGTCTTAATACGGCGTATCCTGGTTTATGGATATAGCTTATCGACTTCCTTTACAATTTTAGGTTTTTATTTTTGATTTCTAACCAACCGAATACACGGAGATAGAATTTGCATTTGTTTTCTTATGCTTAATACAAGACCTTCTGAACAAAAAGATGAATTTGGTGGAATGCTTATTTTCCTGGGAAATCTATGTGTTGTTGAATTCCAAGCTGGTATTCAGATGCATTTACAACACACATTCTTGCTCATAAACACAACATGAAGGATCATACCAAGCAAATCCCAAGGTAGTTTTGTTAAATATATCAAGTTTTTATGTTTTAAAGTACATGGACTGATATTTTCATTTGTTCTTTATCTTTCTAACCCCTTACTCTATGTTTAGTTTGTGTCTGTATGTCGGTTGTATGTGCAGGGATTAAAGTTTCCAAGAGTTGATTGTTGTTGCCTATATAAGTTGGAAGAGTTGTTGGTTTTCATTAGTCATCAATCTCTTTCTCTCTCTACAAAACCTTAATATCACTCTCTCTCATCGTATTGTTAGTTTCTGTTGATAGATTAATTGTTTTGATCTATTTGAGTATTGTATCCATATCAGTTATATTGATTGATCATTCTTCATTATCAATCTTGATATCTTTTCTTGTATTGTGTTGAATCTGAGTTTATAAGTGAATCAAGGGGTGGTTGGTTGGATTCACTCTATATTTGTTATAATTTCTACATGGTATTAGAGCTCAGGCTCTAATCTGGTGATTTTACGAATTTAGGGTTTGTTCAAATTTTGGGGTTTTCTTAGATCTTGGTTTTTAAAGATCTTCTTGTGGTGAATCTTGTTTTATTGGTTATTAATTTGGTGGATCTGTGGTTAATTGGTGAAAATTGATTTTAGGGTTTTGAAACTCTAATTTTGATTTTTGGGGATCTTCCGTTTCTGGGTTCATCTGTATACTTGACTAAGTGAATCAAGTGTGTAGGTGATAGATCGTGTATTTCTGTAAGTATTTTTTTAAAGATTTATAAAATCTTGATTGTAGAGAGTGCAAACGTGTTCGGTTAACTCCTTGATCCTCCAACTCTGATTGGTGTAAATACCTGCTCTGGCCAACTCCAGTTCTCTCAATTAAGTAGTTTTATAAATCTTAGGAATTTTTCCTTTAGTTTGATCTTTAGTTTTTTATATAGTTCTCTGTTGTGTGTAATTTCTGCTTTGTATCTGCTTATTATGTGATTATCTGTTTTTTTCACATGGTTGGTACTTGTTCTAGTGATGATAAGATTAGCAATTTGGATTTAGGTAATCCTTTTCATTTTCAAACTAGTGATTTCAATTCTAATACTATCATATCTGTTAAGCTCACTTGAACTGAAAATTATAGAGTATGGGCTGCTGCTATGAAATTGGCCATAAATACTAGAAATAAAACTGGTTTTTCTAATAGGAACTATCTTAAAACCACTTATGCTAAGATAGTAACTCCCTCCACTTGTCCAATAAGTGGAGAGATGTAATTTCATTTGTGTTATCTTGTTGCTTAATACTATTTCGAAGAATTGTTTCTTGGTCAAATTTTCTCTGATAATGCTTCTAAGGTTTGGGCTGAACTTAAAGAAACTTATGATAAACTTGATGGGTCTATAACTTTTAATCTTCTTCAAAAAATTCATAATTTCAAATGAGGTGAACTTGCTATTTCTGAATATTATCATAAATTGAATTTGTTATGGAGAGAATTTAACATTATGACCAAATTGCCTAAGTGTTCTTGTGCTGCAAGGGAAGATGTTTCTAAACATAATCATTTAATCAAACTTATGTAGTTTCTTATGGGTCTTAATGATGTGTTCCAACCTATTAGAAGTAGCTAGAGAGACTCTTCCTGATGTGAAAGATGCTTTTGCTATCATTTCCAGAGAAGAATCTCAAATAGGCATAGCCTCTTCTTCTTATGGTTTTGTAACCAAACCTCAGGTTTTTAGTTTTGTGGCTAAATCTAATTCTTGGAATAATAGTTGGAACAAAAAATTTGATAATAACAAAAGGGTTGGAAATTCTACTAATAATTAAGGACCTAACCCTAACTTGCATTGTACAAATTGTAGAAAGGTTGGTCACACTGTTGACAGATGTTTTGATATTATTGGGTATCCTCCTGGGTATAATAAGAATATTGGACCTAAGCCTAATGGTCCGAGAACCTTCAATGCTAATTCAGTTTCTTTATCTTCTGAGAAAGGTGCTTCAGGATCCTTCACTGTAACATTCGAGAATTTTTGAAATTTTGAATGACGATTTTACCTTTTGACTTTTAGGGTTTGACTTGACTTTTTGACTTTTGGTCTTTTATTTTCACATAAAAGCGATCACCGCGTAACCGGTAATTTTTCGGAACATATTTAAAGGAGATATATGTTATTCCTAGGTTGATTTATCAAAAACGAGCAGCTAAATCACGTTTTCATTATTCGGACTCTAAAGTAATTTGACGTAAAACGACATTCCTGACAACTTTTTAGTTTTGACCGAGACCCGAAAACAGTCAAAAGGTGACTGAAATGCCCTCGCAAGATTTTAGAAACACAAAAATAATTAAATTATATTTAATTATCACGTTTTATTAAATAAAAATATTTAATAAAATATTTAGCATTTTAATTAAAGCGTTTGTTGAAAAACACGAATATACAGGTTAAAAATTTATTTCTATTTTTACTTTCGGACGAGACGAAGCTGGTTCACCAAATAAATAACGAATATCTTTATAAATGTTAGGAAAATATTTATGAAATACTATCAAATAAATATTCATTTTTATCAGAAAAATGATTTGGAAAAACAATGGCGCAAGTTTCGTGACTTGAATCATCCGTTAACTTGTTCAAACGAGTCCCGAACCAATATTTTATAAAAGTTTCTCAACAATTACACGTTTGGTCCCTGTGAAATATTTACAAATATTACCCTCAACTATTAAACACTTATCAAAAATTTTAAAACTTTTTATATAAATATAAAAAGTTTTATAATATTTCATTTCTATCTCAAAATAAGCACACATATATAAATCTCACTCTCTCCCCCACCATGATTTTCCGGCCGCCGGTCACCAGAAAAATTTTCCGGTGACTTTTCCGGCCGATAACAAAACCGATCCCCACCACTGGATCTACCCGATCCCCACCATCACTCTCCCCCATTCGCGCCATCTCCCTCCCTTTTCCGGCAGCCGCCGCTGCTACACCATGCCACCACCACCTCGTCATCATTATCCCCACCACAGCGGGTCCGTTTGGTTTATTTTAAGCACCAAGGGTGCGTTCGGTCGAAGACACGAGCCATAGGGTGCGTTGGTTTCGTTCTCGGGCAACAAGGGTGCGAGTGGTTTATTTGAAAACCCCACAAGGGTGTTTGTTCCGCTGGTCAGCCACCCACGAGGGGTGTTTGTTTCGGTGGTTTGGCAGCCACACACCAAAAGGGTGCGGTTGGTTTTGTATATTGCACCAAGGGTGCGTTCGGTTTGTTTACGGCACCGCGAGGGTGCGTTCGGTGTGGTTTTGCACCGACAAGGGGTGCGTTTGGGTCCGGGGCTGCAGCTAGGCTGTGTTTGGTTTGTCCTCACCAAAAGGGTGCGATTGGATTTGTTATAACACCATAAAAGGGTGTTTGTTTCGATGGGACAGCAGCTAGGCTGCGTCCGAGTTACTGTTCACCAGCGAAGAGTGCGTTTGGTTTGACATTAAGCACCAAGGGTGCGTTTAGTTTAACGAAAAACAGATTAAGGTGCGTGTGGTTTAGCATAGAACAGACAAGGGTGCGTCTGGTTTAGCGGGAAAGCAATAAGGGTATGTTTGGTTGGCTGTTTAACAGCAAGGGTGTGTTTGGTTGGCTGTGATACAGCATCAAGGGTGCGTTTGGTTGGTAGAATCTGCACAAGGGTGCGTCTGGTAAATATAAATCAAATAATAAAAGGCATTAAGATTTTATATATATTAAAATCAGATAAATTGGTGGTAAAATGGTTAAATAAATACGATGTTTATTAGCTTGTGACTTTAGATATAATAACGTGAATATATATATGATATATCTGAAACAAGCGGGAGTTGGAAAAATGGAAACCCAAATAAGTTGCAACATATATTGAATAAGGGAAAACATTAAGCTTTACGAATAAGGAAAACATTAAGTTTTATGAATGTGGGAAACGTTTTAAAAACGGGAAAGTCATGACGAAATTTGTATAAACTTATATGTTTAGCAATGATTTAATAAAACTTATAATATTTTAAAAACGGATAAAGGGGACCAAGTTATATTATAAAAAGATACATTAACTTGTATTATACAATAACCCGACCAATGAACGAAAACTATACTTTTACATCGAGGCACTGTTTTAGACACAATCTATTGTAGAAACGAAATATAATTTATAAAATATTAGTTTATATTTTATAATGGTTATAAACTGTTACAAACATCGGTTGTTTAATTCATAACGTTAAGACATTTGTCTACTTTTATTCAAAGTCTTTTTATTAACGGAATTGGTGTCAAACTTATTGGGCTAATTATTTACACCCACTTATTATATAATACTTGCAAAATATTATATACTTTTCATTAATCTTCGGATTGTTTTTACCTTTCTTTAAGAAGTTACACATTAGCATCTCATAATACCAACTTTCAGAATGTTATATGTCACTAAATACTTGTTTAAAAATAATTTTACATTTAATGAGTTTAAATTTTATAATCATCAAAAAGGGGGAGATTGTTGATAAGATAATGCCTAAAAACATTATTAATATTTTTCACATCTTTACGTTTTAATAATCACAAAATATAAAAACGTTCAATGTAAAATTAAACTTAAACAAGTAATTAGTAGTAAATATTCATTTCGAAAATGATATTATTTAAAGGTATGAATAAACACTTTTATAAAATGTTCTAAACATTTTTATAAACATTACAAAATATTTTCTACAATTAAAAGAAATGTATTATTCAAAATAAACATTTTAAATTTCAAATTTTCGGACCTAAAACGGCTAGAAAAGTTCCAGAAATTCCCGCTACACAAAAGACAAACTCGGGAGCGCCTAGTCTAGGGCGGCCCCCTTAATTTTAAGGGGACCGCCCACCTATTTAAGGGGACCGCCCATAGGTAGACGCTCCTCCAGTTTGTCCTATAAATACTGGACTTTTCCCCACTATTTTCTCACCTTTTGCACTCATTCTTTCTGATCTAAAACAGCCCACACATCTCATTAAAATCCTTTGATCATCTAATCATAAAGCTTTGTTTCCAAGTGATCCAAGCTCAATTCCTCAAGTGCAAGAGAAGAATACTTCCATCATCAAGTGAAGAAGTATTACACCTCAAGTGTGTATTGCAATCTTGTTGCATCCATATCACAATTTGTAAATCATTTGTAAATCTTGTAAAGTTGTGTAGTAGATAAATCTTTGTGATTGTTGTAAGTATAGTTGAATCTAGTGATTCATCCAAGTTGTGATAGTTAGGTGTGAAAGTAGAAGTGAAGTAGTGAAGTAGTGGTGTGAAGAAAACTAAGGTGTGAAGAAGTTGTGTAGTTGTGAAGTTGTGTTGTGAAGTCGTGAAAGTAGTGAAGAAGTTGTGAAGTCGTGATAGATTGGTTCTAGCTAAGATTAGAACTCGACATCTAGCTTAGTGTCGGAAATTGATATAAGCGAAAGTTGTGTACGGTTTTCTCCGCCATAAGGGAGTTTGTTGACATAGTGAAGAAAACTCTCGAGTTTGGTGCTCAAGGAGTGGAGTAAGGCGAAGAGGTGCTTCGTTACCGAACCACTATAAATCCTCGCGTTGTGGTTTGATTGTTCTTACTCTTATCTCTTGTCTTACCTTATTTGCTCATACTATCCTATTAATTGTTTAGATAAGTATATTGTTTATATTGTGCAAGTGTTGAATTCACATAAAGTCAAATCTAAGTTTTTATTAACAAACATAAACATTAAATTAAAAAGCCGAATCAGCTCATAAGGAACAGAGTTTTAGTCATTCCTTAAACTATAAAATGGGTCATTTATCAACCAGTCTTGACCCATCATAATCTTCTTTAAGAAAAACAAGTACTCTTTGCACCTTTATTAGTAATGTAAAGCATACCATGATGCTTACTTAAGCACAATAACAGTCGGGCTAGTAATCGTAGCTCTAATGAAACGCATCCAATTGAAAGTCAGGTGTTTCTTCATATTCAAACTAAGAAGCTCATGAAGAACTCCCACCACCCGTTTCTTAAAAGAAATACATTTGATATACTGTGCAACCGCAATTAAAACTCAAAAAAATTACATACTTGATCCTGCTAAAAACCACATAACCATTAAACTTAAAAAAAACCTCACTGAAACTATGGAATTTTGATGGCTTAGGTCTTGTAGATGTACTTGTTGAGCTCCTAAAGTTGATAGTTAATACTTAATCACTCTAGTCGGGTTCTGTTTACTAATCTTGGCAAGTCTCTGGTGTCATTTTTGCAATTGATCTAGCACAATAATTCAAATTATTACTATTGCCCCTCTTTTCCTATATGCTAAAAACAAGGGGTGTTTGGGTTTGCTTATTAATAGTTGGTAATATGCTTATTACTTTTCTGAAATAAACTGTATTTACTTAAAAACATCAAATAAGCTTTTTAGACTGGAAGCTGCTTATGCGTTGAATCAACATGTAATAAGCAGATAATCAGCGTAAATAAGCAATACCAAACATCCCCTAATCATTTACCTCACAAAAAATATCCGAAGACTAAAACTTCATATCACCCACCCGTAAACGCAACAATTAGATAATCACTTTAAAAAACAAGAGATCAACCAGATCAATAAAGGATTAAAGTGGCAAACACACAGGCCACATTAGTACATAAAATTCCCAAAAACATAACAGAAACTAACGAAGCAAGTCCAAGCTGCCCCTTCTGCAAATACACTATGAATCCAAATCAGATTAATCTACTTCTCGGTTCATTAGTTAGAGATTACTAAGTTTTAACTCATTAACCATAAATCCAACAGTAAAAACCTAGTCACACTCTGGTCCTATTTTGTTTGTTGGTTTCACCGATTTAGCCCAAGTTTTACATCTTCCGTATCGAAAACTAAAACGTAAAGTATGATAATACGCTTAGGGAAGATTCAGCGACCTGTATGCGTGTATACTGCAACACATTGCGAGGATATGAAAGTGATCAAATGTCTATGTGACAAGTGTCATATATGGCATAGATTCAGAAATGAATGTGCAGGAACAAAATTTGGGTGTATATGTCAACTGTTGCTCTATAGCTTTCAAATATAATTTTATGTACAATAATGTATCTATATGAGTACCTAGATTACAATTCATTGAACACCACCACATGTAGTTTACTGGATGCTAAGAATACATAGATTACCCTTTTAATGACTACTTCTTGAACTTTAAAAAGCTAAAAAATGATCTGCAACACAAGAATAAAAATGTATAATTAAACACCCCTCAGCCCAACCCCAAAACCAAAACCCTAAACATATATAAAGTATAGAAAGATAAATCTTTGAAATCCACATAGAAAAAATATTTTTCGAGATTGATTATGTGGTAATGGTAACCTCAAGTATAAATATTAAACAAACATAATTAGTCTAAGTGAAATAATTTATGTAACTCTCAAGAACACGAAGATAACCTCAATTCACATTCATTGACTATATAATTAGCAATCAAACATAATAATATAGTCATATACAAACTAATAAAGAGGAAGTAGCTTTTGGTTACCTTGATAAAGGGCTCGAGAGTCAAGAAAACATGGCTGAAAACCGATTCTGGAGTAACAGCTTTGTGTGACAGAGTGGCTAGAGATTAACAAAGGAGCGAGAAACTAAAGAAAGGAGATAGGATCGATGAACAATGGTAGGTACAAGTGAAATTTTAGTTTTAAGTGAGAAAGAGGTAAAATAGATTTGGGGGGAAATCTTCAAGTTTCTTGAATAAAAAATCATTATATTCACTAGGAGGATGTATCCAAACACTTAAAACTTCTTGGTTCATTTCAGCCTACATGAATAACTTTTCCTACTGAAAGATTTCTCTAGGACATCTCATTAACTTGATCCACCAAGATCTTGCTACCCAGCATCAATGTAAGAGTTCCTATTGATAATGGATACTCCTTCTCTACCAACATGTAGATGTCTATTCCCTTCTCTGTATACACATGATGCACTCCACATAAATCATATAGCCTCCAAGTTAAGTCATGAGTATGCTTTTGAAGCTTCCATAACCCATCATCTGTATTTGGTTTAAATAATCTCTTTAACTCAACCTATATCTCTCATTCTTTGTCATATGTTGGTTCTGTTGAATTGAAATTTTCTTTAACCAGACTCTACAACATCACTAAGTCATCCCTATCAAAGGTTTTCAGCATATTATCAAAGAAGTGATGTACATCAGTATGATTTCTAACTATGATGATCTTCCAGTACTTCCTAGTGCCTTCAGTGTAAATCTCCTAGTCAATAAATGATACTGTAGTTTTGTAATGCATTCAACATTCAATCCTTTTGACTGGAACTATTATCATCATTTGTTATAGCTCTTCTTGTGATAGTTCATCAGCTTCTTTAACTCTTGGTTTTTCAGCTAGTTCTGAGCTTTCACTAGTCTTTTGCCTCTTAGAACTTTCTTGATCAAGTTCTTCTTCTTCGGTTTTTCAGGTTTAACCATCTTTGCCTTTCCCTTGTGTTTTGGATCAATTTGTGAAGGAGGTACTCTTACTCTTGTTCTAGACTCACTAGGCTCTTGCATAGTTACTCCTTTTGCCTTAGATTTCTCACTCTTCATCTTCATAAGGGATTAGCAATAGTGAGGTCTTCATCTTCAATAGGAGTTGTTGTTATTGGAGGAGTACTTGGCTCAGCAGTACTAACAGATACACCAGTAGTAGTAACTGGTGCACTGGCAGTAGTAACAGGTTCAGCAGTAGTAATAGTAGTACTAGCAGTAGTAATTGGTATACTAGCAGTATTAACTCTAATAACATAACCATACCTCCCCTGAGTCTCTGAATCCTCTTGAAACTATGAAATACCTTCATCTTGGACAATTTCATTCCTCCCCTGTTTGGATGCATCCTCCTGATCACCCAAACTCTTTTCAGCAGAAGACTCTATCCTGACCTTGAATATCTTCTCTTGAGTTATGGATTTCTTGAATTCTTCCTACTTTCTATCTTCTTAACTCTTTTCTTCAACTTTTTAATTTCCAAAGATTGAGCATCCTTTACATTCTCCAAGTCAAGAACTTTGTCAGACAGTTTGGTATAAAGGTCCATCAATTCCTGTAGTTTCATACTGTCCTCCCAATCATGAACTGTTAATTACTGGTAGTAAGCGCGGATGTTATGAATAGATCTATTTGGGATTGACATCCCCGTTCGGGTGAGTAGCGCTCACTAGTTTCGGCGATATCGAACTAACGGACGTATACCATGTCGGATTTGGATGTTGCGGGTTGAACATCTACACGGGCACACTATTGGCATTAATTTGCATATACATACAAGTTGTAGCTTCAGTGTTATGAGCTTAGTGCATTTCGTAATTACCTTTTGAGATATTGTATGTGTTACATATCTTACACTTTGAAATCTTGTGGCCCTACTTTATACATAACATAAACCTGTGAATTCACCAACTTTATGTTGACGTTTTAAAGCATGTTTTTCTTAGGTCAATAAGGTACAAGAACAAGGATACATTGGTGGTCATTATTTTGAGAGTCATATTACATGAAGATTTAAGTGCATAACATTTTGAAGTATTTGTCATGTATTAAAATCTTTTACAATTACAAGGATAAACAAGTTAAGCTTTGGGCTTATGTAACAAACAAGTTTATTAAATCCAATGTATCATTTTCAAACGACACATATAGAGGTCGTTCTCATGTCTTGTGCTATGGTATGTGCTTAATTACACATACCATTTTCTATTTAAATCGAACTTAAATGACCAAAAACGTACCAAAAAATACATTGTATTTGTATGTTTTCATTTATATTGTGCTGGAAACGGATATCCAACAAAAGGACGAAAAATCAAGCAAAAACGGAAAAAACCGAGCACGGAATGGAAGAGCATGAAAAGGCCAAAGTCAAAAATCAAATTCAAAGTCAAAGTAAAAAAGTCAACCAAAGTCAACCCCGACAAAGTCAAAGTCAAATACGGAGCCGAAACCGAAGAAAAAGTTAATGGCCCAACCCGTACCCATCTAATGGGCCGGGACAGCCCATTAAGCTTTTAATTTGAAGACTTATAAGGCTTAAGCCTTATAAAAAGCCCAAAACCTTTTTTACATACCCGACCCATCAATTGGCCCAAACCATTACCCAATTAAACCTTTTTCACTGTTAGTCCTTGAAGGACTAACGGTACAACTCACAATACACCCACAAAGACCATGCGTGCAATAACAACATACACATTGGCGGGCCAATTATGCCAACTCCTAAAAGTTTAATACACCACAAGGACTTAACTTGCAAACGTATAATACACCTTGAGGGACCAAATGTGCCAAACCCCCAAAGTTTTACCCTGTTAACCCTAAACCAAATTTCCAGCCACT
>BQNB010123629.1:2500-20065 GCA_026074375.1 Tanacetum coccineum
CTGCCCATTTAACCATTTGATCGAAAGTGTAATCATTTTGTGTTACCTACCTTCTTTCGTCTTTACTTTCACTTGTGTAGTCTGTTATGACATGGTTCATCATTTCTGCCAAGCTAGCATTTGGGAATATATATTTGGCTATAATAAAATTGACCACCGAACGTGTCAATGTAAATTTCTAATTTGCCTTGTGCTGAAGATATATCAAACATTACATGCATATCATAGTTGTTTCTGTTGGGTCAGTCCCTAAGCCCTTCGGTCTCTCAGAAGATTTAAGCATAAAATAGCTTAAGTATAAAAAAGCTGAACTATGTTAAGCTCGTGTCATGCTGAAATTACTTCAGCTCTAGCTTTTAGGTAATCAAAACAACATCTTCAGTTCGTTTAGGTTGCGAAAAATGGAACATGATGTATGGCCTTGCCAAGAGCTTCACTATTTACAACAAAGAGTAAAAAATTGAGAAGGTAAACAAGCTGAAAGAGAATCTTCTCTTTAAGTTTAAAGTTGACGAAACAAAACTTAACTAAGGGGCCTTAAGCAAGTAGCTTTACTTCTGCCAGTGGAATGAGCTTTATGTCATTTACTTTGTTATAATTCAGAATAAGAAGAATTCGTGTTGCTCACTTACTTCTGATCAAACTTAGGCTATTTTTCTATCCAAATAGGGGGAGATTGTTGGGCCAATTTAGTGCCTAATTGTCCCTTGTACAGGATTTGTATGAAAAATATCCTAAGTAGTTAATTAAGTCGCTAAACATTTTTATGTTCAGCGAGTCGTCCTCAAGTAGTCCTTCAGAATCTGAAGAAATAGACTCGGTACAAACTAAGGTGGTTTCTAGCGAGTGAAAGAAAGGTCATAGGTAGGATGATGGATTTAGTAAGTTTTGACAATAGCTTACTAACTCCAGTAAGACCACTCACTCACAACTTAGAAGATTGGCATTGGCGGGAATTCCTTAAGCCAAAAGCAAAGGAAGACATAAAGTACAAGAGTGGTTACTTGTACTTTATTAAAGCAAAAGCTTTATCTTTCCCATATGTAAAAGAAGAAAAGATAGACAAAAGTAATAAAAACAAATCATTAAATAAACTATTTGCTTTTGTACTTTGATGTGAAGGGACTTGTAGCAAAGTGAAAAGCTGGACAATCAAAGGGATTAATGAATCTTCATAGAAGCTTTTCTTTTTCTTTCCTTTAATACCAGTTGTATTGCTTATAGTATGGTATCCCTTCCTTTTATACACATAAAGACACTTAGGCCAAAAGGTATTAGTTGATAGGTTTGATCCTCTCCTAGAACTCACTAAGCGAAGATGCTTGTGGTTCATATTAGGAGAGTTTATTTGTCATTCAATCTCGGTTGTTGTTCCGCCAACAACCGGGTATAATTCTTTGATTCATTTCTAATAAGAATTAAACGTTGAAAAGTACAATTTGTCTAAAAGGACAGACATGATGAGACTTTTGAGTCGCTGATCTAAGTTAGCAGCCTTTCTCTCATCTCTAGTCCATTGTCCTTCTGGCTTCCTTTGACCAGCTGTCATAGGGATAAAAAGACCATTTTTGATGATGTTTTCAAATTGAGGTTCAATACCAAGGATGTGGCACATGAATCATTTTTTCCAGTTGGTGAAATTTTCCACCTCTAGTACAGGAGCAAAAATTTAACTAGCCACACATATATTCAAAAGTCTGTGGTACTTCTACTGCTGCATTTAAAGATGCCATCTGATTTTAAAAAATCTTTTAAGCTGTTATAAATACTTTAAAAAAGGTTTTATAATCACACTACCTCTGATACCACTGTTGGTCCCTTGGAATCTGATATATGGTTGCATCAGTTAACTATTCCTCTTTCCATGGCAATGAAGTGAGTTTTAAGCGATGTATATGATAGAATATAAAGAACAAGTTTAAGCAACATCAAGAAAGTATTTATCAAAGTATAGTTGTTATTAGATCTACAAATAATAGAATCTTTGAAAACCTTGCGTGCGGAATTCAATATAAGAAGTGGGTTGAATGACAATTGGGGTGTTAGCTCCTTCGAAAATAACTCTATCATAATGTTAAGAGATTAAGAAAACAAACTTCTTATGAATAAACTGAAAGCTTATGCTTTCAGTATTACCATTTAGTTTGTTATGAGAGATCATACTGAACTCTTCAATGTGTATCACATTAATTGGAAGAGATAGAATTTACTCTTGGAATCCCTTTCCTTTTATAGGAAAAGGGATTAGGGTTTACATGTTAACCTATTACACGTGTCATGCATCCAATGGGTGGTTGAGATACCATTTAATGCAGACGTGCTCTAAAGTACCAGGTACAGTCCTTTAAGGAAAGTTGTGGTATTCGCTACAACTTTAGAAGCACCTGTTCCCTAGGAGATTTTTTATCCTTTTGACATTAAGCATTCTTTTCCCGCCTTGTGAACCTTTAAGAAAGTAAAATACAATCGTTTCAATCATTCTGTTAAGGAGATAGCCAACTGTTCTACTTGGAATTGTCAACCAAGCATGAACTGACCTGAAGAGCTATAGCTGAAGAAACTTCAATGACTCAAACTGAGACTTACAGCTTGTGTAATCTCTTAGGGGATTTTACGTTTAATCTACTGTGAAACTAAAGGGGCTCAGGAACTGAACCTACAATATTCCCTATTTGAATATACAAATAAGCTAAGTTAAAATCAGAGTAAGGTGCATAAATAACTTCTTATTAAGAACTGATATAAATTGAACAACATAACTGATAATCACTTCTATTAACTATTCATTACATTACAATTACAAAAGATAAAGCTAATACAAAAGATTATAACATTTAATGTTCTTGTTGCTCAATGACCCTTTTTTTATGTTAAACTAATGACTTGTGTTTCTTGGTGGACCTAGAATGGTCTTTTAAGTCACCAGTTATTTTCCTTTTCTTGTCAGCTAAATCATTTAGCTCATTCAGAGGAGCGAGTTTTTGACGGGTTTATTGAAATAAAAAAAAAAAAAAGTCAATCTTTAGTTCTTTTTCAGTTTGATTAAGGTATTCCATTCTTTTCTTTATCAATCCATAGATGGTCTTCCATCCTATTTCTTTTCTATCAAGACAAGCATGTACTACCTCTCTAGATTCAGCCAGATGTAGGTCACTGACTTTGACGATTGGAATGACTTCAAGTGTCCAATTTTCCCTAATTATTTGTTGTGTGATAGGGCCGTTTTTGTGTGAGACCATCAATGCTTTTGCATTTTCGGAGATCTTCTTTTCCTTTTCTAATTGTTAGAAATACGAAATATTATCTGGTCACGCCAATATTTCATTAGATAGACTCGTAGATAATAATTGGAACCTTAAATAGGTAGAAAGGCCCAAGGCCCATAGAAAGCCCATCTAAGCCCACTATGTGGCCAGTCTAGTGCATGATATAAGTACCCTCTCCACACATAGAGAAGGTGTTGGTTCATTTTCTCACATAATATTACAAGTTTTCTCTCATATTTCCTTTCTCTCTCTAAGTGTTCATCCAACCACTTCTCTCTCTAAATTCTTCCAAACAAACAAAAAAAAAAAAAAAAAAAATTACAAAAAAAAAAAACAACAAGTGTTCAATTTATGTGTGTGTATAAGATATTCTACAATTGGTATCAGAGCCAGGGGTGATTTAGCTTGGTTTAGTGTGCATTTTTATTTAGTGTTTTCTTGTCCGCGTTTGGTTCGAACTATACAAAGGGTATTCACCTTTTTGTAGGTTTAAACCACAAAGCTTTCATTTTTCTTCTTACTATATCTTAGTAAAACCTAGTTGTACAAGCAACCCCTTGGAAAAACATAAAAATCTTCATCTTTTATAAAAGTTTTGGTTCGAAAATACTTTTGTGTCCAAAATCTTGATTCAAAACTTTTTTTATGTTAAAAAGTTTAAAGTTTGTATTTTTAAAGTTCTACTAGTCTCAAAATAGTAAGTTGTACAAGCAAAATCGAGTAAAAATATCAAAATGTGGGTCTTTAAGTGATTTGAAAAATAGTCTTAAAGTTTGTATTTTTAAAGTTCTACTAGTCTCAAAATAGTAAGTTGTACAAGCAAAATCGAGTAAAAATATCAAAAGGTGGGTCTTTAAGTGATTTGAAAAATAGGCGAATTAAATCTAATGTTAGATCAGGCGATTTAATCAAGGTGAACAAATCATTTTATTTAGGCAATTTAAACAGTTATGTCTAGGCGATTTAATCATTTGGTTCAGGCGAATTAACCACTTTGTTTTAGGCGATTTAAACAATTGGGTTTGAAGGCGAATTAAACAAGGCGAATTAAGTAGTCCTGAAGGTGAGTTAATCAAGGCGAGTTAAACAGCTTCCTTTAGGCGAGTAAATCAGTTTATGTTCTTTTAGGCGATTTAAAACAGTTTCTTTTAGGCGAACTAATCACTTTGTCATGGCGTATTAATCATTGTCAAGGCGATGCAAATGTGCTATTAGGTGAATTATACAGTTTAGTTATTTGATTTATAAAGTCCCGTTAAATATTAACTTATTTTCCCAGTTTCATCAAGAATTATAAAATCATGTGTAATATGAATATTTCATCACTTAAACATATCTCACTTTAACACAACCTCTAATCACTGATCGATCAAGAAGTTATCTTTTCACATAACAAATTCACAATGACTACTTTAGCAGAACATATAATTGCTGATGGAGCTGAGAACAGTCCTCTAATGCTTGAGATATCAATGTAGGAATCATAGGCAAGTCGTATACGAATATTCATTAACAGGAAGAAACATGGTAGGATGATGATTGATTCAATCGACAATGGTCTACTGGCTCTCCAAACTGTTGTAAGAAGATGGGCCTGACTTAACCTAAGAAATAAATTAAACTCACTGACGCCAACAACTTCAAGATGACTGTGATGTTTCAAGCAACAAACATTAATTCTTCACGGTCTTTAACCTAATGTGTATGCACTTGTAAACCATCAAGAGGCGGCTAAAGATATTTAGGATAAAGTCAAGCTACTAATGAAAGGCACTGAATTATCATATCAAGAACGTAAATGCAGATTATATAACTTGTTTGATAAGTTTGTTTCAGTTTAGGGTGGGACATTATATGAGTATTATTGGAGATTCTCTCAGCTGATCAATGACATGTATACTATTAGGATGACAATGTAGCAAGTTCAAGTCAATACTAAGTTTTTGAATGCTCTTCTACCAGAATGGAGCAAGTTTGTCACTGATGTGAAGTTAGCAAAGAGTTTGTATACCACCAACTATGATCAGTTATATGCATACCTCAGTCAACATGAACGACATGCTAATGAAGTACGTGTCATGCGTGAAAGATATCTGGATCCTCTTGCATTGGTAGCTAATTCTCAAACTCTATACAATGTATCTTAGTCTCCACAACATTTAGTTCATACAATGCATCCACCGCCTCAACAATTTACACCAGTTTATGCAGCACCCATTCATCATCAACACTATCACACTACTGTCAATCCACTACAACAATTAGTTTCTCCACAACCATTTATATCTCCATCACTGACACAACAACCTTATGCTAAATTTCCTCAATTAGACTCTAGTCTCGCTGTTCCAACATATCAACAAGGAGAAAATCCAATTGACTGCATTAACAAAGCAATAGCATTCCTATCTGTTATGGCATCAAGGTTTCCACCTTCAAACAATCAACTCAGAACGTCTTCCAATCCCAGAAATCAGGCAACCATTCAAGATGGAAGAGTCATAGTTCAACAAATTCAAGGAAGACAAACTCAGAGTTTTGTTGGTACATGAAATCGAGGAATTGCTACAACCTCAATCGGAAATTATGCAACTAGTCAGCCAAAGGTTATGAAGTGTTATAATTGTCAAAGGGAAGGGCACAAGGCGAGACAGGGCACTCAGCCAAAAAGGCCAAGAAATGCTACATGGTTTAAAGAGAAGTTGATGTTAGCTGAAGCTCAGGAAGCTGGTCAGATATTGGATGAATAGCAACTTGCATTATTAGCATACCCTGGAATAGAATAAGCTCTAGTTTCTCAGCATACAATTCCTTATAATTCAGCTTTCCAAACTAAAGATTTGGATGCTTATGACTTGGATTGTGATGATTTATCCTCGGCTAAAGCGGTTCTGATGGTAAATCTTTCAAGTTGTGATTTTGATGTTCTCTTTGAGGTACCATATATTGATACTTATTTGAATGAGATGTTTAATCAAGATGTGCAAGAGATAACGTATTCTGAACAAACACATATTGTCGATTTTCCATATAATGAGATCAACAGTGATATCAATATCATTCCTTACTCTGAATATATGCAAGAGTCACAAGATGCGGGTATTCAGGATACTAATTCTTTTACACCAAATGATTTATTGGTTCTATCTTTGGTTGAACAAATGACTGATCATGTAGCTTATTTAGATAAGGAAAATCAGACAAATAAAATGGTAAATGAATCATTAACCGCTAAGCTTGAGAGATACAAAGAATTGTGTCGCCATGTTTTAAACAATGACAAATGTAGATTTAAACCAACGTGGAAAAATGAATTGTATATTTCTAATGGATGAACCTAATTACGGAATAGAAAATAAAGCTTGCAGCTTTTCAGCAGGAGATCGATACACTTAAAGAAACTCTTTCTAATCATGTCAAAGAAAAGGAATATTTATCAAAAACATTAACTGTTTCCAAAACAAAATCTAAAGAAAAAGAGTCTAAATACATTTTTGACACGGAAAAAATTGTTTTGGAGAAAACAAATAAAGATACTTGGAAAGTATTATTAGTAAGATGTATAAATTACGCAAGCTGCATTGCTAACCCAAAACTCAAGTTTTTTACGATAACACTCATAAACAAGCTCTTGGATATCAAAATCCATTCCATCTTAGAAAAGCTCAGGGGATTAAACCAACATTATGTGATGGTAGTGTTATTGCTAAGGAACATGATGTGATTTCTGTGATTGATGATGAAGAGACATTGATTTTGGAAGAAGAGAGTCAATCAAAGATGCTTGATAAACAAAATGATCCAATTTCAATAAAACAGAAAATTAATATTTCTCCATTTGATTATTCAAAGTTGAATAAAATAAAAAAGATTGTGGTAAACGTTTTGTTACTCAAAAAGAATTTTTTGCATAACAAGCTTTTTGGTTAAAACACTCGAACTTTAATCCTGACACATCGAATTAGTCAAATTCCCAACCTGTTTGAATTGTAGCGCTAGTAAACTTCTAAGGTAAGTTGGTAAATGAAAGTATTAAAAGCTAAAATATCAACTCGCCAATTTTGACAGGTCGTGAAAAAAGACCACATCTGAATGTATATCGGAGGTGCGTGGTTTCGAAACATTAAAAGCTTGTTTTGTTACCTGAAATAATTCCTATTTTAAAAGTTTTAAAAGATACATTTAATGCGGGGGTTTTGATAAAAACTATTTTAGATGAAATTACTGAAGTTCAAACTGTTTTTAACCAAATGGAAGCGGCTGTTGATCAGTGTTCTGTAGACAAAATGCTTTTGAAATTCAAATCAAACAACTTAGTATTGATAATGATCAAATCTTGAAACAAATCATGTCTCAAGAAATTGTGCATATTGTTGTGAATTTTGTGGATATTCTTAATGTGGATAAGTCATATGTGGATGAATGCAATAAGTGTTTGGAACTTGAGACTAAGCTTCACAAAAAGAAAGATTTGATTGAAGAAGATGTTTACGATAAACTTTTGAAAAGTTATTCAACACTTGAAAAGCATTGCATTTCTTTGGAATTAACAACTCAACTCAATCAAGAAATTTTTCAAAAGGATAATTTTTGTGAAAACCAAAATGCTCCTACATTTAATCAATTATTTGAAATAAATGAATTAAAAGCTCAGTCACAAGAAATGGACACGGTCATAAGAAAGTTGAAGGAAATGATTTAATCTTTGAGTGGAAAAGATAGTGTGGAAAACGTAAAGAGAGACATTGATGAGACTGAAACGATAAACATTGAGTTACAGCATAGCGTGGTAAAATTGCTTTCTGAAAACAACAATTTAAGAAAAAAAACTAGAGTATTTGAAATCAATTTACAAAGACCAATTTGACTCAATTAGAAAAACACATGTTTAATCCAACGAACATTGTGCCTCTATAATTGCTCGAATCAATGAAAAGTCTGTTGAAAATTTAGATTTAAATGCTCAACTTCAAGAAAAGGTTTTTGATATCGCAGCATTAAAAAATGAATTAAGGAAACTGAAAGGGAAAAATATTGTCGATACTGCTGTTTCAAAACCTAGTGCCACTATTGCTCCAGGAATGTTCAAGCTAGACATAGAACCTATTTCTCATAGACTTAAGAACAATAGGGATGCCCATGAGGTTTATCTTGAGAAGACTATAGAAAATACTGACACCCTTTGTGGACTTGGAGAATGCGCTAGTAAACAGAATCCTAGTGAACCTTGATTAGAATCTACTTGTACGTTTACAAAACACGTTCAAGAATTGTTAGTCCATGTCTCTAAGACATGCTCTAGTTTAACGAAACCTACTGAGAAATTAGTTTTTGTCACACCTATGAACAAGGAGAAAAAGGTTAGGTTTGCTAAATCTGTCACATCTTCAAGCAACATTTCTAAGAACACTGATTCTCTTAAAACCAAATATTCTAACAATCCTTTGCTAACTTCTACAGATGTAAAACCTACTACTAGTGCTAGCAGATCAAAGTCTTTTGCAATGCAAAGTATATAGGGATACACGCGACACCAAGTAGATAATTAGAATATATAAAGTTAAAATAACACCCTCGGAAAGGTAATTCTTGTTGAATAAGATGAATTCTATTTTTGACCCTATCAGTAATGCACATGTTAAGCATTATGTGAGAATTGCTAAGTTTGAATCTATTTGTGCTATCCGTAACAAATGTTTGTTTGATGTTAATCATGATATCTGTGTTATTGATTATGTGAATGATGTGAATGTGCATTCTAAATCTAAATCTAAAAGAAATAAAATGAGATAAGTATGGAAACCTATGGGTAAGGTGTTTAGTGAAATTGGATATAGTTGAAAACCTACAAGTAGGACCTTCACTATAGTCAAAAATAAGTGCCCTTTAATTAGGATTACCTCCACTAATGAAGTGCCACTTAAGGAAACCATTATAACACCAGTAATCACATATCCACCATCAATTATGGGATTACAGTACGGAAACCAATGCATCAAGATCTGTAGGGTCCAGTAGAAAGGATAAGATTGTAGAATCTAAGACTTCTAACACTAAGGAACCCAAACAATCTTGAGGATCTACTATTTCTGATGTTCTATTTTCTTCTCTTATCGATTATAGGTTGTCCAAATTGTTATGTGGTATTTGGACTCCGAATGCTCCAAGCATGTGACTGGAAATCGCTCTCAACTCATCACATTCGTCAGTAAATTTTTAGGTACTGTCAGATTTGGAAATGATCATATTGCTAAGATAAGGGGTTATGGAGACTATCAAATAGGAAATGTTACAATATCCATTATAACATTTAGTTTTAAGAAAAACGCGAAATTAGGGTTTCGGGTGTACGGTTTTGGATCAAAATGGAAAATGAGCATGAATTGAGTTATGAAACTTTAACAAGAGTATATTTAGGATCATATGAACATTATAAGGGTGTAGGAGCAGAAGTAGAACATTCAAAACCTGGGTTTGAGCTTCAAGGAGCAAAAATGGTGGAAACGGGTCAGAATCGGGACTTTCGGCTTCGTACGGCTAGAGTAACGACTCCCGGGCTTCGTTTCTTGGTTTCTTTTGCTTCCTTTCTGTACTTGAGCCTTCTTAAGATCACTTAGGATCTATTAGAGCAAAGTATTGCTTCTATAATGGGTATGAGATAAGAGAGTGGGGGATGAAGAAAAATGAAGTGTTATGGCTCCTATTTATACTCAAATGAAGCATAGATGACTAAGGAAGCTTTGGTTCTGTTCTTGGACATGTGGAGCAGCTAGGGGGTGACTAGGAGAGGCTATATGGTGATTTGTTAAGGCTAGAAACTAGCTTTGATGTGTTGGATAGCCCATATGATGCCGCGGCTAAGAATGAGAGACAAAGGAGTGATGTGGCCAATTTTTGTACCATGGAATTGTTAAAGAAGGTGGGTAAGCTGCTTAAAGGATTCTAGAAGGTATCTTGGGTGGTCATTTGCACATGGTAGCAATTTAGAGGGGTTAAAATGGTCATAGAAGCAAACCGGGTCTATTTTGGGTTCGACGGGTTCTTCAAAGGTTTTAACAAGGTACACTTATGTGTTATAATGATTGAAGGAATGATGAAATAGGTTGTTAAGTCTTGGTATTAAAGTAATAGCAAAGATCTAGCATTCTTTTGGGTTTATAACGGTATTAGAATTGAAGAAATGGGAGTATGGGTTCAAACTAGGTCATTTAGTGTTTTATTGACGTTCTTGGTTAGATTGTTGCTTATCTTGATTAGGAATGATGGAATACAAATATAGGATTATATAAAGTATTTATTAATGAATTTGGTCGTTGGGTTTTAAGTTTATGGTTTGAAATGTAGAAAACGGTGTCAAGTCACAATTTGGCATAAATTAGGGTTTTCTAGATTTACGTTTAGGTTTTCTAGGCACTTTGTTTCTTGTTTCATTGCCAAGGTTAATGATAGATAAATGATTTGTAAAATCATTTTTATGAGTTTATAATGGCCTTGGGTTGCGGTATTTGGGTTTAGAATGGTTTAAAAACATGTAATCGGGTTAATGAACAATTTAGGTATATTTAGGGTTTCTAGGATATAGTTTTAGTAACAAGTGAGGGTAAATGATGAAGTAATGTGAAATAATGATTGAATAGGATTGATATGATTATAAAATAAGTTCTTACAACTTATTTGAGTGTTGGTTTGGGTTTACAATGGATAAAAGCAAGAAACAGGTCATGTTTTAGAAACTAGCTCGGTTTTAGGGTTTAGGGTTTTGAATTAGGGTTTTGAGTGTAAAAAGATGTTGAAAAGCTTCATTTGATAGAATTATTTATGGTTTTAGTACATTGTTAAATTGAGTATATATTAGCTTGCTTAAGTCGGTGTGTGTGAGAAATTAGAATGAAACGGATGTAAAGGCTTATTTTTAGTGATCATGCTTTATGGACTTGTGACTTTGAGCTTTTAGAGATTGTGTACTTTGACTTGAAGAGATTTTTATTTGTTAAATGAGATGATCATATTTTCCTATACTTTATGCTTTAGTTGCTTCGTGCATTCACTATACGGGTTAACCCTTTCATTGAAGTTAGTGGTTCTAGGGCTAACTGATAATGGTTTAAAGGCCGTTTTGATTATGATGTTGCATAAATGGTACATTTTAGAAGTGATATACTTATTTTCAATGATATTATCAGTATTTGACTTGATATGTTATGATGTGTGCTTGTAATTTTGAAGATAGATTGCCATCGTAGGTTGTCGAGTCCGTTAACTTGAGTTATGCAGGTTATATTGCATATTGAGATTTGCATAAGTAATGTAATTGTATAATGTGATGAAAGTTCCTAAAAAGGTGCGTTCATATATAATTGATAGTTTATACATCATCTAACTTAATAGATGGATATTTACATTTATGAAAATTGCAGGTTGTTATAAAAATCGGTACTTGGGAATTTCATAAAATTTGAATTCATTCAGGACTACAGCTCTCTTTAATAGAAAACGGGTCATTGATTATTGGGGAGAGTATTGCTCAATTTTATGGATCTAACGGGCATGTGTAACACCATTCTATAATCCATTGAGTTTGGGTTTTGATAACTAAAGGGGTAATGGTTTATGGGGAGTTTATACGTGAGTTAACTCAACAAAGGGCCAAATATGTCTAGTTATATGCAAAGTTAGGGTATTATTTGTAGTAGTTGCTAATTGGAATACTGCTTATAAAATATAAAGAGGACCAATTATGTTGTGACTCTTTATGTTTTCATCAATCCCTTAGTAGTATTAAACCTTAAAGAAATGAAATAAGAAAAGGTGGGGCCTAATTCTGCTATTAGAAGAAAGTTTAACTAGGTATAAAACCCTGCTTGCGTTTGACTGGTCAAAGGTATCGAAAAGACACACTCAATCATCCCTTTTCTCTCTCAAATTATAAAAGCATCCCTTGTTGGATTTGCCTTCTCATTGATTTCTGTGTGATTTCGTGGTTAGGTTATGACTTTGATTACGTGTCTTATTATCATTTTAATTTATACTTTTTCTTGATTACCTTGTCTGTATGCGCATTATAATCATAGTGTTCTTAGGGTTAGTCGGGAGAATCCGATGTATTAATGGTAGTTAGGTCTTGTAATTGAATCTTATCTGTTAGGTTAGTTTTAGAGTAATCAAATGATGCTTCGTGGTTGCCTGACTGAATCACACAGTCACTAAGTTTTTGGTATTTAGGTTTTTATATTGTGACTGGTCCGGGGTGTGTCTATTATGTTCATTGTTGTTGATGCGGTGTTAGGTTAATTGTTGGTTGTGGTGTGTTTTGTAAGCTTTAAAATTGGGTATTTGTTTATTTAATGAGTGTATATGTGTTAGGGAGTCTCGAAATGAAAGTAGATAAATGAGGTGTTCTAAGCATTACTTGGTTGCGTTTTGCTTATAGAATTCTTGATTGCGTTTTTGTCTGTATGTTCTTCGTTGCGTTTTGGTGTTTAGATTCTTGGTTGCGTTTTGGTTATGCTCTTGAATGCATTTTAATAAAATATGCCTTATTGCATTTTGGCCTAAGATTTCTTGGTTGCGTTTTGGATAAGAAATTCTAGTTACGCTTTGATTGATATATCTGATTGCGTTTTGCTATGATAATCCATGTTGCGTTTTGGTTGATCTATTTGTTGCATTTTTTTTTATTAATTATCAAACAGGACAAAACGCAAGTGGTTGCGTTTTGCTCAGAACCCCATTTCGAAAAAAAATTAAATGGTTGCGTTTTGCCTATTTTTTAAATATTATAATGCCTGCGTTTTGATGGCTGCGTTTTGATGTGATTACGTTTTGCTTCCATGCGTTTAGAGTTTTTATCATTAAATATTCACTGCCTTTTGGTCCTTAAGTGTACTGTAGATTGTGTTTTGCTCAGTGTGACTAATCCATTGCGTTTTGTCTTGCTATCCTTGTAAACTGTCTTTGGGTCTTGTGGTTTAGTCAGTGTGTTAAGTCGTCTCTTACAAGAGTCACTTCAGCTGCATAAGAGTTGACTTCTAACTATTGTTCTTCACCAGAACAATTTGACCTTTCAACTATCTGACTTCACACATCTAACATATCCTATTGTTTGCTCGTCTTTCTGTGTATGTGATGTGCAGATATAATGGCTGATGTTAATGCTCTGTGAAACAAGCACCTGCTTTGCACACCACTCGCACAGAGATGAACAAATTTGCCTGCATTCGTTGTGTGCCATAGGGAAAAGCAATTGCTATCTGGATGCTGAAAAGTCGCAAAGCAACCCAATCTACAAGATTGCGGTGGACATTCTGAAACATACCAACTTATTCAGAGCATTTACCGCCTCGTCAAAAATACCAGCTATCTATATTCAACAGTTTTGGGATACAATTTGCTATGACAGAACCGAGGATGAGCAATGGTTCAACCTTACTAAAGACACACTCAGAGATTCTCTTCAGATCTGTAGTCAACAACAACAGGCTTTTTCTTCCTCAACTCAGATACTCTTATCAACTGTTGTTAACCAGTCTGGTTATCCAAAAGAAGTCAAACACTTTTCTAATGTCGTCACTAATGACTTGTTTCATCCGATGAGAGGCAATAAGACAATATTAATCTGTGCCTTTACGGGAAAGATTCTGGTTTGTAAAGGCTTAGAGCTTTAGTGTTGCAGATTCTTTGAGGGCGTCATCAATCGAGCTTATCGATTATTGCGGAAAGATGTCGGAAGAATTCACTCATCAAATCCACACCTTCACGGATGACAAAAAGAATCTGGACACAACAAACTTAGGGAATAGAAGAAGCCCTTCAATTGTGTGATTCCTTAAGTGTGAGGTTCACTAACATGATTATTCTTTCACCTGCATGCAAGCAAAAGTCCATCCATGACCTGAGTATCCCCTCATTAGCCGACTGAAGAACCATTCTGGGATATCTCAAATTCAGTGACAAAGAACCAAAAGGGGAAGTGTTTGGGATGCCTATTCCGAATTGAATCATCACTACTTGACATTACGAGGAGGCAGATTACTAGAATGCTTATCTGAAGAAAGTAGCCAAGCATCACAGATATCTTGCTAGTGAAGAAGTTATGTAGATCCTGATCTCTGCACCAAAACCCATAAAATCAATCCCAAACCAAGATAACCAGCAAACTAAACCCGTAGCCACCTAATGCAGGCACCAAGAAACCTCAGCCAACAACAACCAAGCCTTAGAGAAAGAAACGTTAGAGGATAGGAAACATGATGCAACACGCAGCACAAACAAACTTAAAGCAGGGAAGTCGGGCAAAGAGGACAATTAAGAGATTCAGCAGCGGTCGATGAGGTTGTTAATGAGGGTTTTCGTTGACTGTACCTGGGTCTGTAACTTAAAGCGGTTTACGCAAAGGGCTATGAAGAAAGAAATGTTTGAAGGATGCTCACGGGTGCACATGGGGTCCCTCTCCCACCTGTGTGTGTTCAGGGAACCTAGATACTGGAAAGTATCAGCACTTCCGAGGTAGAGGGTAAAGGAAAGGGAGAACGTCAGTGCTGGCCAAGCTGCTCCGGGTTCTCTCGATCTTCAAACTCTAAGAAAAGAGCCATTGAAACAATACATCTTTTCAAAGACGTTCTTCGCACCGACTTGAACCCTCGGGTCATGACGAAATCATCGTCCCAGTTGCTGAACTACGGTGACTGAAAGTGACACGACTCCGATGAGGAAGTGCCTTCCACGTAGTCTATAAAGTTGGTGCTCTCAGACGTAAGGCCAGGCCTGGACCAAACCCTGGTATACACGATGAAGGCAAGGCAGGACCAAAGCCCTCGTAATGATTACAGTGTCTCAAACCTCTATAACTCCTGTGTTCATGCTGGACCAAACCTTGAAACACAGATGCTGATGCCATGAATGCTTCAAGTCAACAATCGGGACAATGGTTGAAGAGTTCACGCCACTGCATACCCTAATTATCAGGTAGAATCTTAAGCTGTGCGGTTGATGATTTCCGGTGATTTCCCGTTGAGCATGTCAGCTCTCAAGGAGTTGTACTTCTCTACAACACCTAGCAAAGACTTAGCTTTGGCGATCAATTCTTATGATAAACCCTTAGAAGCCAACAATGAGAAGACAACAGCAGATACAGAAGCTGAATCAATGGTGTCCATCACAATCCATCAAGACACCTCTGTTATCCCTCCTATGACTTCACCGGTGATTGATCTTGTTGTCTGTACTCCGATTCTCCACTGTGATTTCAGACTTTAACCAACCATCACAGCCGCAACTGCAACAACAACAACGACAACAATTCTGACAAACCATTCCTCATACACATCAGCCATAACACGTTCTCAGAGGTCCAATCTTACTCAATCCGTCTCGGGAGAACTCGGAACAACATATTCAAGATTGGTGGATGCGAACCAAGCCTTGGAGGAAAGATTAGACAAACATGGGTCCAGACTGTACAGGTTAGAGAATCAAGACATTCCCAATCAAGTGAGCAAAGCTGTAGATGAAATAGTCATGGATGCTGTTGACTGGCTATGGCACGCGCCACCTTAGAAAAGCTTAGAGACCTGCCGAGCTGATATGAAAGAATTTCTTTCACAACCCGAATATGGGAATCAAATCCTACCAAAATCATATAAGATCACATAACGCTTGTACGAGGCTCTGATAAAGTCTTGGCACGTGATCAACAGAGACAGCTCCTGTCTAACTTGGCTGAAGAAGGAAAATAGAAAAAGAGACATGGGCTCACCTAAAACAACCATCTGGCTCTCCACCTCATCCATCTACCACACTCCACCACCAGACAGCAGGTCCTTTGTGATCTAAAAGAGCTTGGTGCTTCTGGTTGTCTCAATCACACCACTCCTCCACCTCTATCCCACATTCAGGGTGGATAGTCTATAGCACAGATGCCCCAGCTCTTCAAAGACGGCTACTTCTGCAGATATAGGCTTGGACGATGACCGGACACCAATTTAAGCCGTCCGATTCACCAATTCCTGAAGAACTGCATATGGATGTGATTTGATGCAGACGAACAAGCATAATCGTCGAGTGGTGAAGACGTTTGGGCTGGTGTTCATATTCACACGGTAAACTGGAGGCAGATTGGTGAAGCCTATCACCTAATGACCGATGCTACGCCTGAACTTGCTGGTCCATCCCATCCTGGAGTCTGAGTATTCCTTAAAGAAACATCTGGGCCTTCGGCTATCGAAGTTACATTACCCGCCACAGATAACTCACCACCTTGCTCAGATCGGTGATATGACAACATTCATAGACTGGTATTGCAAAAAGTAAGGAAGCTCTGATACCAATTGTAGGTTCCTAATTTTCACACAAATAGATCTAGAGAGAGAAAGTTAGAGAGAGAGAGAGAGAGATGGATGGGAGAAAACACACTAAAAAGTGTGTCAAATGTTTCTTCCAACACCCTCTCCATGTGTGGAGAGGGTTTAAATAAGTCTTACATGCCCCATAAAATGGGCTATGGTGTGGGCTTACAGTGGGTAAAGACCCGACCCAATACCATAAGTCATACGATTACTGTTCCAACTACGAGCTATGCTAAATATGAAATACATGGGGTACCCGAGTCTTTTTCTTAATCCTAACAATCTCCCCCTAAGGGAGGTCACCCCAAAAAATAAATTTTGAATCCTAGCATTCTATGAGTTGATCTTTGACTCTAGCTCGTAGTCTTTGATTCTTCAAGTGCTATCTTTGTACGACAAGTAGTGATCTTAGAGCATAGTTCCATTGACTTGTCTTTGACAGTGATCCTTGAGCATTCTTTGAGATCATCAGCCACAGTAAATCTCTTAATCATCCTTGTTTTGAAATATTGCTTCCATGTGATGTTATGACCTTCAGACCGGAATGCTCATACTTTTTTGAATCATGATAGCAAGTGTTAGAGTTGTAGAAGCTGTGTTGTAGGTCTTTCAACTATCATGAGGTCTTTGATTAGGAATATGAAGTGTGAGCATGGGGTTGTGAATTGACATATCTCTGGCCAGCAGCTGCAACCTTCGGGATTCCTGCAAATGTATGCTAGTAATAAACAAACGAAAGTGTCTTTATTCACTTTCATTGAATAAGGTTGCAAGAACCAAGGTTCCCCGTTGATTAGTATAAATACTGCCTGTGATCAGGTAAAATTCCTAAGAATATCCTTGACATGGTTTAGCAGCTGTACTAGCCGTTCTCAATACCAGAGCGTCTCAAAGTAGACAACGCGGTATGAGTGAATTAGTAAGTTATAAACTCACTAATTGAAGAGAAAAATGGA
>BQNB010123630.1:0-20065 GCA_026074375.1 Tanacetum coccineum
CGTTTACCTATTAAACTACGAGCTATATTGAACAGTAAAATACATGGGGTGACCGAGTCTTTTTCTAATATCTAACATAAAGGCATGCAAGCCTTTTAGTCTTAACTATAAATACCCCTCTCCAAGGATGGAGAGGGTGTTGGTTCATTTGTAACTTTTCATTTGCAAGTAATCCTTCCATTCTCTAGTTTTCTCTCATTCTCTCTCTCTAAAATTCTTCTCATGTCCTAATCTTAATTGCTTGTTCTTAATATAAAGTGAAGTGATTTATTGGTTACCAACAAAGTGATTATGAGAATGGGTCAAAGGAGTGTGTAGAGGAAGTGAGGACTTGTATATGTGAGGAATACATGTGAGTTTGTAAAAACATTTATAGGTAAGGAAGTGAGAAAAGTCAAAGTTTGATTAACTTCTAAAAACCACAAACTTAATTAGTCATTTAATTTTTAATCCATGATAATCAACAATGAATTTGATCACTAATCATCTTGATGCAAACAAGCTAAGTGATTTGCATCTTGTAAAGCATATCTTATAACGGGAAATGATGCGTTTGCGCAAAGTGACATTTGACTTAGTTTGACCAATAAGGGAGTAAAACCTGTTACATGATTAGGGGCAATGTAAATCTGGATTAAGGTCAAATAAATACTTTTGCTTGTTGGTATGTTGGAAACATGATAATAATAGGTTTAGAAAGAAGTTTCGGCCTTGGCTAGAGGCGTTTGATAAAAGATTTGAGTTGGCATTTTATGCAAAAATGGGAGGATTCGTTTTTGCTCCTCTCTAAGTCTAAACCTCATTTGGAGTGTTCCCAAATGCTCAAATATCATGTACATACCTTTATTGAAGTTTCCATGTGTTGGTAAGAGGAAAGCTGACAATTGTAAAATTCGTAAAACGAACTTCGCGTGTGGCACGCTGGCCATGCGCTGACGCGTGCCCAGTGCGCCCGACGTAAAAGTCCGGTTTTACGGATTTTGGCTATCGTTTATGATTTTACGTTTTGCGAACGTAAAATTTCAGAAAGCAAATAAAATTACAAACGTAGCGAAGATGAAGACCGTCGTTGATGAAGTTCGCGTCTTGATCTTGGCCTTGTAATTTGGTAAATGTTGAACATTGTCTTTACCTTATGAGTCTTACATAGCTTTACCACTCCCATGTGCACTATTGCTCTTTGCTTCCGTATTGCTTGCTTTTCCCGATTCAATAAGCATCAATGCTTTTGCTTTCCTTCTCCTCCTTTTGTCAAATAAAAAGGCGGGATCTTGGTCTTTCAATGGAAGGTTGATATCTTTGTATAAGAATGAATAGATACCATTATACGTGCTCCCCTAGATCGTTGCTCCCTCTTGTTCCAAGGCGGGGATCCATAGGTCAATAACATTACCTTCGAAAGTGTTCTTAGCTACAACTAGCAACAAGCAAACACAAAACAATACAAGCAACAAACATATACACATGTGCAAGTCCAACATGGGTTGGCTTACCATTTGGAATCTTGGAAACATGAATGAGTACAAATATGGATTATTGTTACTTTGTACATTGTTGCATACATTCATATACATGTTTTAACATTTATATGTATAGATATTTATGACTCCAATTACTTTTTTATTGAGCAAGCTAGAAGCAATAAATACATAAGCAAAGCATATTTTATTGAGAACCACATAGGTTGAACATTTGATTGAGCCAATTGCCAATATCACATACTTTTTAAGGTATCCTACTTATTAAGGTTATCCTTTGATTCTTCCTTCCCAATATCATTCTCAACGACACAATTCATGTTGGTAGCTATGGCTAGCATAAGTTTAATTGCTTTATTGTTGGAGGAGAGCATATCCCTATTTTCTTCCTTGAGATCTTTAATTGTGTTGATCATATATATTGTATTTTCTCTACAAATGGAGTAGCCACACCTAGTGTAATTTGGGCTTAAGGGATTCCCTATCTTATCTCAAATCCTAACTTCCCATATGCCTCTTATTAAAGTAGAAGGGATCCCTATGTTATAGATCCTAGTTCTTACTTCCTCTCTTAAAGTTTAAGAAATGACAACCTCATTACCATTGTCTTCTTCATCATTAAGATGCAAATCTGCATTGAAATTTGAGTCACTGCTTAAGTCTTCAAGCGCCTTATCGTCAAGCACACTTTTTGGAGAGCTAACTTGGTTGTCCAAAAGCACCATTATTAAGTAGTGGTGATTATAGTGATCATGAAGGTGATTAAATTTGATAACCTTTTATAGTGGTAAGATTTGATTTAGGTATAAGATTTTAGATTTAACAAGTAGCTTTCGATTGATTAGACTTGGTACCTTTGATTCTTTAAAGTTTTAAGGTAGTTATGCCTTTTGTAAGGAAGGTACTCTATTGGGAAGATAACTATGCGTTGGTGATTTGAGATTTTAGTTGATATTTAATGATACTTTGTTTGAAACTAGGATTGTTGCTTGAATATACTTATTTTGGTATTTAAATTAGATGATTTAGTTACATAAGCTAGTTTCTACAAGTATGCATGCATGCACCAAAGATAGTCCATGCATGATACTTTCATTGTAGTTTGTTGTGTAGAAATCCTTGATCACCATTTTGGATTTTCGGAAATGATAACTTTATTTTCAATGCATTACAAAGAAAATACTTAGGATCTCATATGAGTGGTCCAAGTTATCAATCCTACTTCGATGTGTATTTTAATCCTTCTTGGATATTTTACACATATTGGACACATAATCTATTATACGATAGCATGGTGTTGCTAAGTATAATGTCTCGGACTTATGGTCGATGTGGTGTGTCAACAATGATAAGATTAACTACTATAGTGTATGGTGAATTAATTTCATAGTTTCCCGGATGAGATAACTACATTATCATGTTTATTAATTATGTATTTTAGTTTGTTATGCAAATACCGAATTCAGTTTCAAAATAATTCTCTTTAACTACGTGAGTAGTTTGTATGTTCGCATGAAGTTCTTTTCTTTTCTTTTCTATCCTAATACACATAGCATGCAATCAAAACATAAAATGAGCAAGTTGACATAAATACAACATTTTCAACACAAGGATGAGTTACGATCCAAAGTGATTTTGTCAATGAATTTGTCTATTTAATCTTTCATGTCCATCATAGGGAATGAAGCATGCAACGTTGTGAATAAGTCGATTTCACACATTTTAATATGTGAGGCGATGATTATTACAATATTCACAAGATGTAGATCAAATTTCTTGTTCATGGCACATAAGTTTGACATGTAGATTTCGAGATATGTCAACTATAGTTTGAATAATGCTTTGACATCGATCCTTCATCTCGTTAAAACAACAATGTTGCTTAACTTCCATGCCTTTCACATAAGTCCTAGCACATAGCACATAAGCTCTAAGAGCACAATTATCTCTAAAAAGTATGCAAACGACCTCTAGACAATTACTCTTATTTTTTACCCCTCACACACTCAAATCAATATCTTATGGTGCATGATAACCATGAACAACCTCAACTAGACTCGTGCAATTTGGACTTTAGGAAATGTCATGCGAAAATCCTAAGCTTGTTTAGTCTTAGACCTAAGTGTTCTCTTATTCAACTCACCAATTACTTGTTCTATTGGGTGTCCTCTAGCTTCTTTTAGACTCTTAGGATAACCTAATTTTGAACTAAAGGTTCAATGATCCTGTTATCTTCTACCGAAGGAGATGATGGGTCATCGCATAGATTCCATCATCATCTTCTACTGAAGAATATGACTTGGGTCGGCAAGCCTCATCAAGAGGAAACATTAAAGAATTCCTCAATCCTTATTGTTTCCTTGTTAAAGCACTATGTATTCTTTACTAGTGAGAGTATACTAAAAACACACATTCGTATACATGGTCGAACTTGGTGAGATGTACTTTAGTGTTAAGTATAAATACTTTACAACCAAAGACCCTAAAGTACTCTCTAATGACGGCTTCCTATTTCTAAGGATTTCGTAGGGGTTTGAAATTAATGCACTTTTCTAATAAAACCTGATGTGGTTGTTGTAAATGCCTAGTTAAACACTCTTAGGTAGAGCACCTAACCTCTGAGAGTAGTATATGCAAGACTCAGGTGGTATCTTTCTCTAGAGGAATAGGTTGGGAAGGCTTGAATAGAATATAACAGAGGTCTAAGGGGTTGAGAGAAGATTATTTTTGTTATTTTATATTTTTAGAAAGCAAGCAAATTTCAAGTTTTGAGAGGTTGGTTTTGGTTTTAACTAATTAAACTAATAATAAATCTAAACTAATTTTGGTGAGAACTTATATGGTAAACGAACGTATTTACTTAATCATGCACTACTTCTTAGTTTGTTTCTCCTAATCCTATTGCTTTGTCACTCTTGCGATGATAATGAAGTATATATCCTAGGTCCTGAATAGATTGGCACGAATCTGCTGTTATGTAAAATTCCGTAAAGAGCAAACGCAAGTTTAAAGTATATAAGAATATTACAAGGCCCCTAAGAGTACATTACATATATTAAAACACTCTTGGGCACGAGCAAGCTCTCATCAAAGGTAACGTCGAGAAATTCCTCAATTCTCATTGTTTCCTTGTGAAGCACTATCATAGTTTTAAAAAGCGCGCATAGGCTCTAAGGCTCTAAGGCTCAAGCTCTAGGGATTTTTTTCAGATCGAGGCTCCACACATGCACAAGGCTCACAAAAGCGCAGAGCCTTGGGATTTAGAGCCTTAAGCTTAGGCGCGCCTAGGAAAGGTGACGAATTTTGAAACTTTTTTTGAATTTAACATCCATCGCCCTCATATGTTAATAATCGATTGCCTAGAAACTACCTAGAAACTAAATAAATCAATCAATTTGAGTGTTTGGTCATTCACTTCAAGTGTCTGCACATACAGACTCCTCCCTTTATTTTACACATGAGATAACATAATCTCTTCATGCCATGAATATGATACATTACTTGATTTTTTTGGTTTAACTATTTAATTTTTTAGATACATAAATTATTTTAGTGTTATTTAAGCCATCATTAATTTATAAATTTTTGCCTAAACTATTATAATTCACTTTAATTTAATGCAACTTATATCCATGACGCCCACGCCTTGATTTGCGCCTCGCCTTAAGGCTCCATAAGCCCTTTGCGCCTTAGTGCGCCTTAAGCCTTTCAAAACACTGAGCACTATGTATGCTTTACTAGTTTGAGAGTATCCTAAGAACACACCTTCGTACGACTTTGGGTCGAACTTGGTTAGATGTACTTTAGTGTTAAGTATAGATACTTTACAACTAAAGACTTAAAAGTACTCTAATAATGGCTTCCTATTTCTAAGGATTTCGTAGGGTGTTTTATTAATGAATTTTCTAATATAAACCCTATTAAATATGTATATTGACGTATCTAATGCATGACACCAAAACTATTGTGTAATGGATTGCTGGTCTAACATAGAATGACTCATCTTTCTTAACTTGCGATATGTTCTTTCAACAATCTCACTTGATTGAGAAGTGAATGGGCTCGAAAAGTTATAAGACATTTCGTGTTGTTCACAAAAGCTCCCATATTGCAATTTATCAAATTCACTACTATAATTTGTTACAATTAAAACAATAGAACAATCATGTATTTTTTTAAAGCTTTTTACACAATATTTTAAACTTTTCTAAGATATCATCCTTAGACTCTACAAACACAACCCAAGTATAGTTTGAGTGATCATCAACAATCATTAAAGTATAGAAGTTGCCTCTGTAACTTTGAATGGGAGATGGACCAAACAAATCCATGTGTAACAACTCTATAACCCTATTAGTTAACACTTCATTCCTAGTCCTATTGTTTGTAGTACCTTGACTCCATAGACCATATGTATCATAAAAGTGTCTTTTAAAGCCCAACTTTGGTAGGCCTTACTAGCTCGTTGGAAGCTAAGTTTTGAACTAACCACATATTGGCATGACCTAACCTCCTATGCCAAAGCGTTGAGTTATCCACCATGGATGCAAGACAAATTTGTTGTTTGAAGTTATCTCCTAATTTTCAAGTATATAGACCATTTCTCCTATGTCCTTTAGCTAGCGTTTTATTATTTTTATAAATAGTACAATCTTCTTTAGTAAATCTAACTAAGCAATCATTATCACATAATTTACCTACGCTAATCAAGTTAAAAGCTAGACCACTAACATGCTCAACATTGGTAATTGTAATTGAGTCATGAAAATCAACGATCTTGCCTTTTAGGTTGCTCCCAAATACGACATGTTCACCATCATACGCCTTGTACGAAGTAAACAATCATCTATTCCCGGTCATGTGCTTAGTTCAACCACTATCCACAATCCAATCATCCGGTAGTAGATCGTATTTAAGACATACCTACAGGCAAATATGAATTCAAGTTCGTGGTAACCATTATTTTATGGGTCCGTTATGGTTAGCAAATATGGTGCCCAAGTTAACCATTCTTGGGTCTTGTAGTAAGGTACATAGTTTATGTAGGTCGTACCTTGAGAACTAGGACCAAGGATTATTTTGAGAATCATGAGCGTTTTGAAAGTTTGGTCCAACTCTCCAAGGTGTTTTTAGCCTTTGATTTGGGTAGGAGTTTTCTCTCCTTTGGTTTTTGTAAAAACTTCTTCTTTCGAAAGAACAATTGTTTTGAAAGTAAGGTCTTCGAGCATATGAGTTTGAAGGTCTTAAATGTTGTAGAGGTCTAGGGTCAACTCGAGGTCGTGTGTATCCAAGTCCATTATGTGAGCTCGAGTGATGTCTTGTTTCCACTCTTTCAATGAGTGCTTGGGGACCTCGAATATTTACAAAATAAGTTTGAGGCACTATGGGTTTAACAAAGCTTTTTGATGAAGTTTCTTTTTGACTCTCTTTTATAAACACTATTGGTTTGTTTGGAATTACGGAGGTGAAAATCCAAGACCTTCCTTATCTTGGGATAATTTTTTACGACTTAGCATATCGTCTAAAGCAATGCTACTTGATTGGAATTTAAAAAATTCAATGCTTCATCTTGAAGTTTAGAAACATTGCATTTTAAAGAGTCAACCTCTTTGGTGAGTGCATCACATGATTTGCAAGGTTCAATCACCTCTTTATCATTTGCAAGTTTCTTTACTTCAATTTCAAGATCATTGATTTTACTTGAAAGTTTTGAATTCTTATTTTCTAGAGAACATTTTTCTTTTAAGAGTTTTTCAAAAGTTTTAGTAAAATCCTTGTTAAACTTTAAGAGTTCCTCATTCTCCTTTTGCAATTTAATAATATTTAAATCAATGTTAGAACTAGATGGTTTGGATACTACCTCTTGAGAGTCGATTGCCATAAGACAAGTTGCGTCATTTAGTTGTTTGTCGCCATCTTCACTATCGCTCCATGCTCCTCCAACAAAGGCCTTGTTCTCCTTCGGCTTTCTACACTCACTAGCAAAGTGGCATTCTATTCCGTAATTGTAGCAAGCTCCCTTTTGCTTCGAGCTTTCACCACCTTTGTTCCTAAAGCTATTACCACGGCCTTTTCCAAACCTATTGGCCCCATTGCTAAATCGATAGCCGCGCCCAAATCGATTACCCTTACGGAAGAACTTGCGATAGTTCCTAGCCAATAAACTAAATGCTCCTGCTCTTCTTCATCTGATTCTTCATCACTTCCATCTTTAATATCACTATCATCACTAGTTTGTTCTCTAGTGACTTTATCTTTATGAGCTGAGGATTTAACCTTTTCTTTAGTAGTGGTCTTGGAAACTACGCCATCATTTTACAAGATCATTTCATAGGCTTTAAGGTTTCCGACTAGCTCGTCAAGAGGAAGGGAACACAAGTATTTTGCTTCTTCAATGACCGTCACCTTGGCTCTCAATTTTGATGGGAGAGCATGAAGAAACTTTCTCCCATGATTCTTTCTTTAGTAGTCCAGATCTAAAGATTTGAGAGTAGACACGATAGCGTTGAATCGTGTGAAACCGCTATCAATAGTTTCTTTATTGGAGATTGAGAACTTCTTGTATTCTTGAGTGAGAAGATCAATCTTGCAATTCTTGACTTATAAATTTCTATGTTGAGTGATGATTAGTGTATGCCAAACCTCCTTGGCGGTTTTACACATAAAAACTCGTTCATACTCTTTACGAGGTGGGGCATTGTAAAGAGTAATCTTGGCTTCATTGTTCTTGCCAAGTTGCTTCTTTTACTCATCCTTGATAAGCTCGTACGACGCTTCCTTCATTAACTTCGTTTCTTCGTCTTCAACTTCGAAGTAAAAAATCACCGTTTTGGATGACTTGCCATAAGTCAATATCTTTGGACTTTACGTAAGTCTTAAAGTGGGCTTTCCAAAAGCAAAACCCATTAGGTTCTAGCAAAGGTGGTCTTTGCATAGAACACCCCTCAACATAGTTCTCTTGATCCATTGATCTTTACTCAACTTTTTCAAAAACCAGAGTTAGGATTTCGAATTTTTGAAAAAGAAGTTTCAACTTAAAACGACTTCTCGGGAAGGCTTTAACGCTTAAAAACTTAAGTAAAACACTATAATACCAATTGTAGAACCGTAGGGGGGTGAATATTGTTTCTTGACTTCTTCAAAGTTTATAAAACTTCAAGTCTTGAAAGAGCCAAGTAGACAGAGAGAAGAGAGAGAAGAAGAGACACCACGGTATATACTGGTTCGGAAAAGGGGATTTAGTCCTTCCATATGTCGAGTTGTGAATCCACGACACCTATACTATTCCTAGAATAATCCTTATGGTGGACTATAAACCGTATTAAAATTTAACCCCACCGACTTTAAACAAAGCTCAGCGCTCACACAGAGGAGTTACTACCTACAATATTCCTTCCTCGGAATCCACCCCTAAGAACCCGTGATTCGACTTAACCTATAACTCTAAAAGCCTTCCTTTTGGAAGCTTTCCAAAACCCCAACTAGATCCCCAATGATCTAGGCTTGATCCCACGGATACAAGACTTCCCTTACAACTCAATAAGATGAAAAATAGATTGTTGAATCAAGTACTAACCTAGCCTAGAGACTCGATTCTAAAGAAAGGGTATGAGAAAGAAGACCCTTGACAAATCACACAAGTATGGATTAGGTACTTATGTGGCTCTCTTGCGGAGATGTGTTCACTTCAATAGAATGATAGAAGGGAAGTTTGGAACACTTGATGTTAAACTTAGAGGATTAGAGAAGAGAATAGAGAGAAAAGAATGTTTGCAAGAGGTGAGGAATACAAAGGCCAAGAGGGGGTATTTATAGGCCAAGAACCCAAATGTGGGATAAATGACTTCGCGTGTGGCGCGCTAGCCGTGCGTCAGTGCGTGGCCAGCCCGCTAGCCATGTGTCAGTGCGTGGCCAGCGCGCCAGAGACCCGAAGCCATTTTTCAGGTTCTTGGCTTTTGAATTTCCCGCTCTTGTTAAACCCCTAATTATACTTCACGCTATGACCTTTCAATCGTTCTTACACTCAAGGTCAACCAACTTAAATAGTCATTTGATAAAAGTGTTTGTGAAGTATTAAAATCGTTTTGCTTATCCGATAAAGTAAAAAGAGAAGAATTATTGGAAAAGGGTAGTTTGGGTATTTCTCAAAGTTTAACTAGCTTAGTTAGGATCCAACAAAAGATTTGAAATAGCTAGTTAGGGTACAAGAGAATATTCTTGGAATATTCTTTGCTTGGAGAGAAAGGGGGAAAGATTTGAAATTTGAATTTCAAATTCAATTAGCCACATATGGAATAAGGATGAATGGGTTGTGTATGAGTTGTCATGATGTGATAGAAAGGAACCTCTTGATCTTGTTTGAAATGAAGGGTGAGGATGTTAAGAGTACACTTGGTTAAGTGGCAATATCAAGGGTGATAAGAAGGGTGTATTTGTTTTGTGAGAGAGAAGTGTATGTTTATGAGGGTAAGTGTGTTTGTTTAAGATGGGAGTTCAATCCAACGGTTGAGAATAGAATGAGGGAGTTTGGATTGATGAGGTAACTTGATCAAAGTTAGAAGTGAAAGTGTGTTTGTTGTGTTTGTTTGAGATTCAATCCAATGGTAGAGAAGAAAAGAGTATGAGAATTTAGATTGATGACATAGGTTGAACTAGAATTAAGATGGTGATGTGTGTATGTGTGTGAGTGAAATTCAAGTTTGTATAATTTAAATGTTGCGAAGAAGAAGGTGAATAGTAGATGTGTGGTGGAGAATGTTTTGATAGGATATAGAAGATCCTTGGTTGGGAATTTAAGAGACATAAAGTACAAGAAATGTACATTGTGTAAGGGAATATGAGTTGACATTGTTAAGGATAAGATTTGGGGTTTATTTGGTGAAGGTTTATATGTAGGAAGGTATGAAGATGAAGATGAAGATTAGGATGAAATCAAAAGATTGATTTGGGTTAATAATCACATTGCTAATAAGGAAGAAAAGATTAGGTAAGAGTGATTATGTGATTGTTTAGGAAGAAGATGTTTGGAGTGTATGTTGAAGAGATAAAATCACTTGTTGGGTAAGAAGGTAAACAAGTGATTAGAAATAGTAGGTTGTAAAGAAGAAGTGTGGACTTGTACATGTGAGGAATACATGTGAGTTTGTAAAAACATTTATAGATAAGGAAGTGAGAAAAATCAAAGTATGATTAACTTCCAAATACCACAAACTCAATTAGTCATTTAGACTTTAATCCATGGTAATCAACAATGGATTTGTTCACTAATCATCTTGATGCAAACAAGCTAAGTACTTTGCATCTTAAGTAAAGCATATCCTGTAATGGGAAATGATGCATTTACGCAAAGTAACCTTTGACTTAGTTTGGCCAATAACGGAGAAATATGTAACACCCCCAGAATAGGTCGCAACGAAACTATGTCCGGGAGCGTTACTTCATAATACAATAGCACAATATATGAGAGAACGACCTCTAAATGAGTCGTTTGAAAAGTAATCTCGTTGATTTAATTGAAATTGAACTTGTTAAAACATTTGTCCCAAAGTTGCGATAAAATGAAAGGCTGAAAATAATACAACGAGATTTGATTGTTTGAATGTACTCCATGAATGTAATCTTGTAAAGTTTGGACTCTAATGCATATCAGTTATGTCAAGCATCCTATTCACCTGAGAAATACATGCTTAAAAGTGTCCACATAAAGTTGGTGAGTTTATAGGTTTATGTAAGTATAAATGTAGAATCAAATGAGTATATTGTCTACTACTTTGCCACAGTACCATATAAAGGTTCAGTGACTACTGCTTCTCCGCGGTATCATAAAAAGTGTTCAACAATCAGTGACATTCAATAATAGTATGGACCACAAGAGTTTAAAGTGTCTGAATATGGTAATGCGCATAATATCACAACAATAATTTACGACTGCACTAAGCTCATGAAACTGACGCTACGACATGAATGTATGCAATTTAATGCCAGTGAATTCCTCGTGTAGATGTCAACCCGTAACATCCCAAATCCGACATGGTATACGTCCGCTAGTTTCGTTCGCCGAAACTAGTGTGCGCTACTCACCCGAATGGGGATGTTAATCCCAAATAGATCTATTTATAACACTCGCGCATACACAATGTAATTAACAGTTTATGATAGTAGGTTTGGTAGGTTATCGCTACTTAGGCATGCTACGTAATTATTGTAATCAATGAAAATTATTGTACTTATGTCCTTTTTGTAAAATGAGCAATGTAATGAATCTCACTCCGAGATTTGTAAATGAGTATGAAAACAAGTATGTAAATGAGTATGTAAACAAGTTTGTAAATGCGCATGTATTCTCTCCCAAAATAGTTCAAAACAAGTAAAATAGGGGCTATGAGACTCACCTTAGGTATGATAGCGAGAAAAGAGATAATCAATGAATATAAAAGGAAGTCACGAAGTCCTAACACGACAAATGAGAAGATGTGATAAACAAGTATTAACGGGCAACAAGTCCTTAAACGCGACCAATCGAGGCCAAAAGTGCAAAGTTGACGAAAAAAGAAAATGTGACCCATTCTATAAGCTTCAATACCAATAATAAGAACGTGTGCATTCATATCCAAAAGATGATTAGGAGCCAAGGTATCAATTTCGATATATGTCACGAATTTTCCTGATTATTGTACTGCCAAGGATCTTTTCCAATCGTGCAAAGTCTATGGACATGTTGTCGATTCCTATATTCCCATTAAGAGGTCGAAGTCTGGGAAGAGATTTGGATTCGTTCGTTTCATAAATGTTTTTCAATGTGGATATGCTCGTTAGTAATTGTGCACTCACTATGTATTGGAAAATTGCGACTACCACATCTAATACCACAAGATTTCATGAGACCGTCCACCTGAAACCAATGAATTCCTAGCTCCTGTAGAGAAAAGATAAAACTCTCAGACCCAATTCAGGTAAGCGACAAGAATCTAATAGTAGGGTCCCCCATTGCCCTAAACATCGCAAATTTTTATGGTGGATCATATGCGAATGTTGTGAAGGATTACAATTCTCAGATAAGTAATTCTGCTCCTATTGTTAAATCCCCTACAGTGGTCCTAGATGAAGATTGCTATATTCCACGTGATTTATCCCTTCATGTTATGGGTAAGGTTAAAGACGCGAGCTTCCCATTACTCGTCAAGGATTCTCAGATGTCCACTTGTCATATCTTGGAGGATTGTGGGTGGTACTTGAACTTGCTTCTAGTGAAATTAAATCCAAACTACTCAATCATACAGGTGTTAAATCTTGGTTTGCAAAAATTCAAGATGCAATTCCTGATTTTGTTTGTGAGGACCGAATAGTATGGGTTGACATCGAAGGAAATCCCCCGATGAATTAATGGTCCTCAGTCAAACTTGAGAAAAATGGCAACAATTGGTGGGAAGTGTAATGGTCTTATAGAGGAGAACTCCTGTTCCTCTTTCGCTCGTAAGCGTTTATGCATTCGTACTAAGAATCCTGATAATATTTTGGAGAGTTTCAAAATTGTGTTCAAAGGTAAACTTTTAACTTTGGGGCGAGCAACAGGAAGCTTTTCTTATGGACATCCCCTATTAAAAGAATCTTATGATTATTCCAGATCATACAGACATGACCTGGATTCTTCTTGAAGATAATAGTGTGGTGATAGCCTTGAGTAAGTGTGATTGTCAAGGAATTGAGAATAGAGAGGAACAAAGGTTTCAGAGACTTCTTTCGGAGATAAGTTTGAGCCCCTTAACACGCGATTGAACTCAGGAGACGTAAAGGAAGCAGAAATTTCATCAGCTGACCCTTTTGAGCTATATAAGTTATTACAGAAGAATAACAAAGAAACTAAAGAAGCATCAGACCCATCCCTGTCATCACCCTCTCTGTTTTTACCCCTGATATGACTCTCAGAATAGTAACAATCTTAATCCTCATGCTAAGGATGTTCATCCATATCAGATAAGAAGAAAGTGATTCCCCTAAAATGTAACTCAAAGGTTACTTATTGTTCCTCTAGATAATTTCCAAAGAATGAAAAACCTTCTAACGAAACTCGTTATTGTATCTAATAAGAATGGCAATGGAGGTTTTCTAATATTTAGACGCGTATGGATGATATGATTCGGATAGGTCAATTCTAAGGGTTATGATATGAGGATGCACACAAAACATAGAACGTATTAAAGGACTTCAAGTGAGGGAACCGTTGGTTTTAAAAAAGAAATCATATCTTTGAATATCCAAGGACCCCTTCGCTCGGCCAAAAGGCGAAAAAGGAGTGGATAAAGGAGATAAACTTCAAGCATAATATTAACTTATTAAAAACGCTTCAAGGAAACAAAGAGATGGATAAAAATACGTCATATGATACAAGTTCATTTGGGGTAACTCTAATTATCAATTCGTTGTAAGTGATTCGGTTGGGAACTCGGGGGGTATTCTATGTGTATGGGAATCTTCTGTTTTTAAGCAGGATAATGCCACTATATCAGATAACTTCATTGCTTTATATGGGACATGGCTTCCATCCAATACCAAAGTCCTTATTGTATCGATCTATGCCCCTCAGTCAAATGTTCTTAAACGCACATTATGGGAATTTATCTCGGTGTTGATTTCTAGATGGGATGGAGAGACGATTGTATACAGGAGATTTTTAATGAAGTCCGGAATGCAGAAGAAAGATATTGTGGTCTGTTTTCAAAACCAAGCTGGAGCACGTAGCTTTTAATCATTTTATATGTCGTCTGGTACTAGAGTATCGTGAAGATGGTAAGGATACACAGTAACTTGGTCTTTTAACTTCAGCGGCGAAAATGAGATAAGATTAAATCATTTCTTAGTTTTCTTAAGGTATTATGAGCGCTCTTCCCTTCCAGTACGATTTTATGTCTGGAACGCAATCTTTCTGATCATAGTCCCATTCTATTTAAAGAGATGCGCTCTGATTTTGGTCCGAACCCCAAGTCTGGAACTTTTTTTTTTCACTCATGGTTTGACCGTGCCGGTTTTGATGAAATGGTTGAACAAGCTTGGTCTTCGTTCTCCCACTCAGACACCAACTGCTTGATAAGGTTCAAGAAGAAACTTCAAGAGCTCAAGCAGATTATCCGTAGTTGGATTAAACAAGATAACATATCGAAAACTAGGATAAAAGACCAATCATTTATCTGATGACTGATGCTATTGATAGGAGTTGGATTGGGGGGAGATGTTTCTGATGAGTTGTTACTTAACACGAATGGAGTTAATGTGTCAGCTTCGAGATCTTAATTCATTGGAAGGAAAGGACAACGCCCAAAAAGCCAAAGTTAAATGGCAATAGATAGGCGCATGCAAAAACAAAAAATTTCATAGGTCATAATAAATAAACGAGGTCTCAACTATCGATTCGCGGTATATTTGTTGATGGTGATTGGATTGTCGAACCTTCTGCTATAAAAATCGCTTTCAAGGAGCACTTTGCTTCTCGTTTTAAACAACCTAATCACTTTCGTATTAATTTAAATTGTCCACTTTTCCTAATCGTATATCCTCATATCAGGTTCTGATTTGGAGAACCATATCATCAACAGTCCTAAATATACGAAATAAAGCAGTTTGGGAGTTTGTGAGAATAAATCTCCCAGGTCCAAACCGGATTTCTCTTTCGAATTTTTTAAAACGCTATAGGAGTTTTATAGGCCCGGACTTATGTTCATGCCGTGCATGTTTTTCATTTAATGGATTTTATAACTCGAGAGGAATGTTTACTGCTTCTTATCATCGCTTTAATATATCCCTAAAATTTCGGATGCTAAATTTGTTTTCGGATTTCCGACTATAAGTTGATTGGGAACTCTACAAAGTGATAAAAAAATCCTGCAATAGGGATTGACTGATTTTTATTTTCAGATTTAGCAAGTGATTCCCGAACAGCTTGTCCGTGCTAATAGGAATATTCTTGACGGGACCCCCATTCCATTTTAAATGAGATCCTTACTTGTGTAAAAAGAAACACAAACAAGCTCTTATAAATCAAAGTGGATTTCGACAGGCATATGAAACCTATTCGATGGGATTATCTCCTAGATGTTTTAAAAGCTTTTGGTTTTGGTCCAAATTGGTGCAAATGGATTCGGGGAATTTTTTCTTCTTCCATGGCGTCTATCCTAGTTAATGGAAGTCCTACTCCAGAATTCAAGTTTCATTGTGGGCTTAAACAAGGAGATCCCCTTGCGCCGTTCTTATTCATTCTTATCATGGAGTCACTCCACATCTCGGTTTCTAAAGCCGTTAACGAAGGAGTGATAAAAGGCCTTTCGATTCAAGGTTCGGATCCTATATCTCACCTTTTTTACGCTGATGATGCGGTTTTTTAGGGGAATGGTCTGAAGAAAACTTAGTGAATCTCGTTAGAATTCTTGACTGCTTTTACCTCGCATCAGGTCTGAAGATTAATCTTCATAAAAGTAAAATCTTAGGTGTTGGAGTTCCTAAGGAAATCGTTGATCAAGGCGCTTCTCTCATTGGTTGCGAAGTCTTATCTACTCCTTTTACATATCTTGGGGTAACTGTTGGTGATAAAATGACGCGTAGCGGCATTGGTTAAATACGTTCAGAAATATAAAGCGAGGTTGTCTAAATGGTAAAAGTAAAACTTTAATCTGTTGGAGAGTAGAGTTACTTATCTGCTAAAGACGGTTCTTAGCTGTTGTCCCCTAAACAAGATTATCTAACAATGTCTTTATACAAAGCTCCTAAGGGAGTTTTGCATAGATGGAATCGTTTACGTAGTAACTTCTTCAAAGGCGTTAATCAAATTGACCATAAAGAATATCCTGGGGTAGCCTTGGACTAGTCCTTGCGTCTAAGAAAACACGGGGGCCATCCGGTATACTCTAGAAGTTCTGCTCTGAATCGTAGGGTTTAATTCTTAAGAGTGGGGTTGGCGTATTCCAATTCCCAGATGGTATCCATCTGGTGCCGCAGAGTATTAATCAATCTATGGCCTTATTAGATCTCATGTCGATAGCTTTCCCTCGAACTGGTGCCTCTATTCTCCGTGAAGTTAAAGTCTTTAGAGTGCGAAGGGTTTTGATTTTTTCTACGCATGTTAAGAAGAAATAGGTCATGGTCGCACTCTCTGGTTTTGGCTGGACACTTGGCTCCTGATAAGCCTATTCAAGGTGTTCGTGATTTCCTCGATTGATCATCCTAGGGAAATGGACAAACCAAGACAGTGGCTGCTAAGTGGGATGAATCCTCTTTTGTTCATCATTTCGTCTCCTGCAAGAGAATGCATTTAAAAAGTACAATGGCTGGAAAATTTATCTATGCTTGATACAGTTCTGTTATCCACATCAATCATAGTTGGGATTGCGACTTCAATGGAGAAGGAGATGTTCGTGTAAAAGACAAGTTCGAATCTTCTTTGGACAGATTATTTCTATCCTTCCAATGGATGTTTGCTACTAAGGTGTCTAAATTCGTGCCCGAAGAAGATTAATGTTTTTCGAGCGCATGTGGTGCGAGCCCAAGCCTTGACCGTCACCCCACTAGATTGAATCATATCAACACGAGTTTTTATTTTAGGATACGGAATTATTTGACCTATATGTAAATTCGGACTACTGAAGATTCCTCTCATATTTTTTTTCATTGTGACATGGCGAAAAGCATTCTCCGGAAGATCAGTATTTGGTGGGATATTCCTTGGAGAGATTGTTCTTCTTTTACAGATTGGTACACGTGGTTCGACACTATAAGAATGCCGTCCAAGCTTAAACTTATGTTAGAGGGCGTTTTCTTCGTTGCTTGGTGGCATATATGGGTGTTTCGGAACCGGCTCATTTTTGATACTTTGGTTCCAAGGAGATCAGAGATCCATGACGAGATTATTTCTAGATCTTTTTCTTGGTGCAATAGTAGATGTAATAGAAAATTTTCTTGAGAGTGCCGGTTAAAATCCCCAAATTTAATTTCTTTGTAATGTTCTTTTTTTAGCTCCTTGCTAGCTTAATAAAAGTTGCCGTTCAAAAAAAAAATGTTTACGAGTCAAATTTGGCTTTACAGATATAAAAGTTTATGTGATATTACATTTCAAACTTGTATAATTATGGAATCTATGACAGTGAATGCCCTACTGGATAGTGAAGTTTTTATATAAATCCATAACTTGATGAATTTCTTTTAGCTGGTGCTTTAATTTGCACTAATTGCACACGGTTCATAGATTTAATGATTAAGGTAAAAAGGTAAAAAGGAAGATGTTTAAGGGTGAATAAGGACAAAAGTGGGAAGCAACGAGGGATTACTTTAAAACTAAGAAACATGTTTGTAGAAATTACATCTAAAAGATTCATTTTTGGTCGAATATGGGCATCACTGAAGTTAAGCATGAGAGGCAGGGAACATCTTTTAACCAAACTTATTCATTAATTGTCTTACACACAATCTAGTCATCTTTTTTTTACCTTTTTAATTACTCTTATCTTAAAATAATCACATAAAAAACATGATGAGAAGTAATAAATCCTGCCTAGTTTCATGAATACTTTTTAAAATTCTTTTGTCATTCCCTTAGCCATCTTCTGTTTCTTTGTATTAACCATTTAACACTAGGTTTCAAACTTGTTTAATGGACGAGTTAGTTTTATACAAATTTTATAAACAACGTGAGTTAGATATTTTAATATTTTAATAATTATAATTAAATTTTAACTTAAGACTATTTAAATATATGAAAACTACACATTAATTCTTAAAAACATTAATCCAAGCGTTTTTTTAAGATTTGTGAAGATAAATAAGTAAATAAACTATACTAAGACCAAGTTTAAACCAATTTCATATAAATATGAAGTTTTAACGTGTAACATATGTTATCGAATTAAATATAATAATATACAAACTGATAAAGTTTACAATACATAATAATATGTCAATAAAATAAAATATCTTGTCTAACAATTAGCTACGATAATTGTATATATACATATATAGAGTTATGATCAAATAAGAAGTTTTCTTAAAATAAGAATGATAAGAAGTAACTATAACAGCATATTCAAGATGCACCGACTTAAATTAGATGCATCTCTATAATCTATAGATGCATTAAAACGCATCATAAAATGGTGTTTTTCTAGCTTATTAAATTAGATGCATAAATCATAATAGATCATTTACATTTTTTTTCTCTTATTTTTTTGTTCCTCATCATGTGCCAAAATCATGAAAATCATTTGCGACCATCTACGCACGATTAACGTTCGAGAAAAACTTCAAAATAAAGCATCTAAATGAATAAAAATGCATTTTTTTTATTTCTAATGCAAGTCTTGCATCTCAATGTGTAGTTTTAGTCACATCGTTAACCACTTTTAAGTTTTAATTATAACATCTCTTACAAGGATCCCCTACACTACAAAGTATATATAGTATTGAAATTAATTTGCAAGAGTTTCTTATATATATATATATATATATATATATATATAGAGAGAGAGAGAGAGAGAAAGAGAGAGAGAGAGAGTTAGGATCAAATGAGAAGTTTTCTTAAAATAAGAAGGATAAGAAGTAATTATAACCGTATATCCGAGATGCACCGACTTAAATTAGATGCATCTCTATAATCTTAGATGCATTATAATGCATCATAATGTGTTTTCTAGCTTTTAATTAGATGCATATACGTATATTAGATGCATTTCATGATTTCTCTTGTTTTTTGTTCCTCTACATGTGTCGAAATCATGAAAATCAATTTGAACCATCTACACATCAAATTAACTTTCGAAACTCAAAATGGTGCATCTAGATGAATAGAAATGCATCTAATGCAAGTCGTTGCATCTCAAATGTGTGGTTTTAGTCACTTCTCACCACTTCTTATTTTAATTTACTTCTCACTGGATCCCTACTAAATATATATATATATAATACGGTCTATAATGACCAAATTGGATCATGCAGCAAGAAAATAGCATACTTAATTTTTACACTTGAGAAAATAACCATTAAGCTAGTATAAGAGTGAGTTGTGATTAATAACATAATGAGGGGCTTGAAGGTTACTTTAAACCTTGTTATAATGGGTGATTTTTTATTTAGGTTATTATAATGCTAGAACACTCAATGTGCATGTTACAAAAGCCCGTTCTTGCATGATACATTTATATTACACTTTTTACCAAGTTAAAAACAACCCTTTTAAGTTTACAAGTAATAATAAAAACCGTTATGAGTTAATGTGCTTTATGATGTTGTGATCCATCATAAGTTGGAACAATTCATTACTTACGTTGAATCAGATCTTGTGACGAGTCTTTCATTTTTTAATCATTGTGCCTTATGTAGGTAGGATGCCAAAACCTTGTAAATACATGTACTGGTGGACACATACTTTTTTTTTTTGAACGACAACATTTTATTGAAGAAACTAGCAAGGAGCTAGAGATTACAAAGAAATTAAGTTAGGGTGTTGAAGCCAACTATCCCAAGAAAAAGATATTTTACATCTAGCATTACACCAAGCGAAAGATCGAGCAACAATGTCATCAAAAATCACGGTCTTCCTCGGCTTGCGAGAA